>CM062832.1:13749044-13835286 GCA_031772345.1 Himalopsyche anomala | reverse complement strand
TTAAATATTTTTAATGGAAAAATCATTGTTTTATTGTAATGTGGAATGTTTTATGGCAATTATGCCAAATATTTTTCAAAATGAAAACAAGAAACGTATTTAATTTTCATGTATATAAGCAGTTTATAATTTTATTCGTATTTTGGCTTATTAATTTTGAAAATTGTGTTGTATTATAATTGTGCTGATATTTTTGATTATATTAAAAGGAAATACCATGCATATAAACATTTAAAATTGCAAAGTAATATACACAGTACTTTAAACATAATTTTATTATCTTATTGATACACATATTATACATATTTTACATTCACTTGACAAATGCAAAAATGTATACATATATAAAATTTTAAACATATTATGTGTTTATAATTTTTTTATTGCAATGACTTTAATAAATAATTTTAGCAATTATTATTATTGAAAGAAATGAAAGTATAGTTGAAGTTATTCTTAGATCTGTTTATTACTCTGTTTTTTGATGATTAATATTATATTCCCCCCTCCCACCCATCCTATCTTATGAACGGGGCGTATCGAGAGCGATTAGGTTACCACTAGTCCTGTCCAAGCCCTATCCTTCTATCCCTACTCTCTTTGGAAAAAGAGAGATTGGACAACTGAGTAACAAGCAGTTCTCGTTTAAACACTTATGTTGAGATAAACTGATGGCCATAGACTAGTATACTTAGGACTGTGACTTTTTCTTTTAATTTGCAATACTTCTTTGTGAATTAATGTTATACAATGACAAATGTAGGTATTATAGCTTTAAGATAGATTTTTCGTGTTATTTTTTTTTAACTTTATGAAGCATCAAAAAAATAGTTTAATGTAATGGTTTGGTATTCAATATAAGTTTTTATTTCAGAGTTAAAGTTAATTAATGTTAATGTTGAGGGTTTTAATACATGTTTTCATGTTATAAAAACGTCATAATCTCATGACAGTAGTGCTTTTAAAAAATAGTTTATTCTTAAATAGAAACTCACGATATAAGAGATAATACAATTTTATTATTGCTGAATATAAACATTTGTTTTGGATTAAATGCACATAGTGCTAAAAGGTCTTTTGTTTACAAAATAAAAATGTTATTATTTTACAATCATTTCGTGCGAAAATATTGTAGATCTGTTAATGGCTACCGACCTTTTTTATACTTTAACGTCAGCAGATTAATACCTGAAGGGGGAAACTTAAACTATTAAGTACGTTTGATCCACTCCGAAGAAAAAATGCGTTAAGAGTACTCGAAAAAAATGCTTTATTTATTTATTTAACATTGCCTAAGATTGACAAATTATAAATTTAAGACTTTTACAATGAATAAAAAAAACATTACATATTTTCATATTAAAAGCAGTAGTAAAAAATGTCAAGAAAGCCTACTTATAAAAGCACAAATTCTCCAAAAAGAAAGCTCGCCACGTTGTTATTCACTAGAATCAAATAAAAAAATTGTTTTTACTCACAAAGTTGGCATTTACTTAAATCATAGTTCTGACGATGGCGTAAGCCGAAATAGCACAAAAAGTGTTTTTGACGATTGTTCTTCGAGATTTTTTCTTGACGTTATGCACTCGAAGGTGTAATAAGCCAACTTAAAAGAATTGTTTCAATTTCAGTAGTAAGTTATTTTTTATTGACTGAGGGTTTTTCGTATATTTTGATTATTTTTACTAATAGTAATACTACGCACAATAATATAAGAACATTTTTTGATATTGGGGTCAACCTAAAAAGAATATTAATAATTATTAAGGAAGAATTTTTATTTATTTTCAAAACGCACAATTAAAAAGTGTGAATGAGCTGATTTATTATTACTTTTGATATATGTATATTTTTAGTAACTATTACTTTTGATTTTAATTGATCGAGTGAAAGAATCGAAATGCCGAAATGCTTTCACTTGAGAAATATTTTTTTGCAACAAATAATAAAAATATATGTTTGCAAAAATTTACGGAAAAATGTCTTCTGACGAAATTAAAAGAACTTAAAAATATTTAATGGTTAATATTTTGAAATAATATATATGAAAAATTGTGTACGGCGTTACTAATCAAAGGGTTAAGATTACAGCATGTAATTTTACCTCTGCTTTTTGGCCATTCTCACAGACCGTCCTGAACGTGGGTTTTCGAAAACCCTAAAATAGTTAAGATATGATTGGCAAATAAACAACACGTTTTGCTTAGACTTTTAAATATTAGTGTATAAATAAACCGATAAAATAGAATGGCCAGTCTCTGTAATTTAGTAGTAAGAGTTTTACTCTAGCGGTCATGTGGGTCTGGGTTCAAGTCCCGACATTGTCAATATGTTAAAGATCTCTTTAAAAATTTTGTTCATGAGATTATGACGTTTTTATAACATCAAAGCATGTATTAAAACCCTCAACATTAACATTAATTGACTTTAACTCTGAAATAAAAACTTATATTGAATACCAAACCATTACATTAAACTATTTTTTTGATGCTTCATAAAGTTAAAAAAAAATAACACGAAAAATCTATCTTAAAGCTATAATACCTACATTTGTCATTGTATAACATTAATTCACAAAGAAGTATTGCAAATTAAAAGAAAAAGTCACAGTCCTAAGTATACTAGTCTATGGCCATCAGTTTATCTCAACATAAGTGTTTAAACGAGAACTGCTTGTTACTCAGTTGTCCAATCTCTCTTTTTCCAAAGAGAGTAGGGATAGAAGGATAGGGCTTGGACAGGACTAGTGGTAACCTAATCGCTCTCGATACGCCCCGTTCATAAGATAGGATGGGTGGGTGGGGGGAATATAATATTAATTATCAAAAAACAGAGTAATAAATAGATCTAAGAATAACTTCAACTATACTTTCATTTCTTTCAATAATAATAATTGCTAAAATTATTTATTAAAGTCATTGTAAAAAAAAAATATTAACACATAATATGTTTAAAATTTGATATATGTATACATTTTTGCATTTGTCAAGTGAATGTAAAATATGTATAATATGTGTATCAATAAGATAATAAAATTATGTTTAAAGTACTGTGTATATTAATTTGCAATTTTAAATGTTTATATGCATGGTATTTCCTTTTAATATAATCAAAAATATCAGCACAATTATAATACAACACAATTTTCAAAATTAATAAGCCAAAATACGAATAAAATTATAAACTGCTTATATACATGAAAATTAAATACGTTTCTTGTTTTCATTTTGAAAAATATTTGGCATAATTGCCATAAAACATTCCACATTACAATAAAACAATGATTTTTCCATTAAAAATATTTAAATGTTCGGAGTATTCGGTGTGCGAAGTATTCTATATCCGGAAGGTTCTGTGTGCGGAAGATTCCGAGTCCGAAAGAATCGGTGGTCGGGGTATTCTTGGCCGGAGAGTTCGTGTTCGGGCTATTCCTGTTCGGAGTGTTCGTGTTCGGAAAAGTAATGTTCGGTAGAATCCGTTCACCAAAAAAATTACATACACAATGAAAATAAATTTGACAAACATTTATTTCTTTAATTGAAAAACACTTCATTTATAATGATAAAATT
Source organism: Himalopsyche anomala (assembly GCA_031772345.1). Classification (NCBI taxonomy): domain Eukaryota; kingdom Metazoa; phylum Arthropoda; class Insecta; order Trichoptera; family Rhyacophilidae; genus Himalopsyche; species Himalopsyche anomala. Next base: position 13,831,717 of record CM062832.1, on the reverse strand, counting down.
GATTTTGAGATTTTCAAAAAAAATTCAATTGGTTTAAATTTTAGATATCTCATCGTGACGATGCATCTGAAATCAGGAGAATCAACCTGAAATAGAAAAAAAAGTCATCGATAACTTAAGTATATGGTTGATCAGGATAAAATAGAATGATAGAAAGAAACAAAATTACCAAACTATTCATACTTAATATTTTTTTCACAAACCTTCGTCTTCACTAGCCGAGACAGATTTTCTGGATATTGGAGTATCTGGCCGTGAACCACCGGAGCGATTAGAATTTCTCGATCTACTTCGGGATCTCGAACCGCTCTTCGATCGCGACCTGCTCTGAGACCGTGATCTGCTTTTTGAAACCGAACGGCTTCTAGATTAAAAAATGTTTTTATTTAAAAAATTAATGGTACTAAATAATAATTTTTAGAGACGGAACAGAAAATATTTCTCGCAAAATTTTTTAGCTCAGTGGTTTTAGTTAAGCAATTAAATGTTAGTTTCTATATACCTTTTTTGTATGTGCAATTTATATTTTCATCATGTGTATTATGCGATGAGGTTCTGCGAAACCTGATTCTATGATTTTATTCTAGTATTTAACAAAAACAACATAACCTACATACAATGGCTAATTTAAGATTTTCTGATCATATTGAATATTTTATTTGCTCCCCTGTCACTTAATATCTGATAAATCTGAAATGTTCACAAAGTCATAATAATTAGCAACACAGCTTCAGTACGTACTTTGACCGTGATCCACTCTTAGATCTAGAACGTGAACCGCTTTTGGACCTGGACCTGGATCTGGATCCGCTCTTAGATCTAGATCGGGACTTCGATCTGGAACCGCTCTTTGACCTAGATCTTGATTTTGACTTAGAACCATTTTTAGATCGTGATCGAGAGCGAGATCCGCTCTTGGATTTACTTCTTGATTTGGAACGGGACCTGCTTTTTGACCTGTAGATAAAGAAATATTGTATAATTTAATATGAAAATAACCGACTACTTCATCAACTTTGTTTCACGTTAACGCATAGAAATTAAATTTAGTTAACCCATAACTCATCAGAAGAAATGATGTAAGGACATGAGAAAAAAATTTACCTATCACTGTCAGATCTCTGTACGATCCTTTTTCTTCCTTTGGTCTCCTTGTCGCTGTCTTCAGATTCGCTGGTGGATATTGTGGCTTTGGATACAATACGTGACTTTTGCTTAGCGGATAATCCATCTGACTGAGAAGACTTCTTTGATTCTTTTCCACCCTGTTGATAAACAAATACATACATGAGTAACTATTCTAGCTATATACGGCTAGCTTATCAACTGTTGATATGGCTATTAAGATGTGTAGAAACTCAGAAATATCACCCGATTTGCCTTGCTACCGCCATCTATATAAGTTTTCTTAAAACTAACACTGCTAATCCCTGGAATAACAAAATATGTCACAACTGACGCATGGTGATGCACTTTTCCAATCTACTAATGCATATCTCATAGACAAAGTACAATATAATATTGCAAGTAAATTAACCTTCTTTTTGCCCCTCTTTGTTTTTGGTCTATCACTGTCCGAATCTGATTTTCCGCCTCCAGTTCGGCTTTCCTTCTTCCTACGTCCCCCACTTTTCTTTTCACCGGGTTCACGTTTTCTTTTACGATTCTTCTCGGCGCTAAAACAAAGAAGACATAAAAATAAGATAACAATATTGAAGAGACTATTTTTATTGAGTCAAGATATCGCTTTAGGACTGTTAAATATGGTTTTGATTAGGGTAAATCGTCGAAAATTGGCCATCGGAAATAACTGGTAAATCGCAATATGTATTAATATTTGATTGCAAATTAGGGAGAGATACGGTCATATTGTAACAAAAGATTATTGAAAATATGCATCCAGAATGTGGAGTTTTGTTTTTAAACTCTAGCAACATTGAAACACGCATTGTAATCGTTACTGGTCATACTGGTGTCATCTATCATCAATACAACCACATTCTTCATACAGCTATATTAGTATAATAAAAAAATAAACGGTTTTTTTAATTCAATAAAAATATTCAATTGTTATCTTATTAAATTATCATTAAATTTTAATTAAGAGTTTAATTTTAGTGATCTAAAATACATATGCGTTGATGTACTTAATATTTATGTATGTATTAAATACATCAATAAGTCGATGAATAAACTGATAATGAGTTATAACTTCTCTCCAATTCCAATCTCGACATGGCATACAAGTGATTATTTAATCATTCGTTTCCATATCTAAGTAAAAATATAAAGACGGGTATGTATGTGTTCATAACATTATTCATCAGAGAAATATTTCAGTTTCTATTTGGGACCCAGTGTTTAAAAAATAGTTACAAACCTGTGTAGTCTTTTTTTTCATTTACTGGTAATGGATGGAATAATTGGTAATTGAAATTTTACAGGAAATTGCAAGCCCTAGTTCTGATATGCATACATAAAAACTTTATTTTCTAATTAAGCCACTAAACCACCAAGCCATTTTAAATATAATCGACAACGATATAGCTAAAGCAAAGGCAAAATAAAATGGATAAGACTTCCTGTCGTGCAAAATGTACACTTTTTTGTTTGTCACAGTCCAGATTATTTTTAATATTGTAAATCTATTTATCTCAATGTATTATTACCCAGGTTCTTTAGGAGCACCACCCTCATCACCGCTTCCTCCGGAATCAGAAACGTAATCATCCTTTCGCCCTCTACCTCCCCTTCTTCCTCCCTTTTCAGCAGGCATGTCCATAACCAGAGCCGCCTTCGTCTTCTCCTGGTATTCCTTTCTCTTTTGCAACATTTCAACTGACATCTTGGCTTTTTCTTCTTGCCTCTTTTTACGCTCTTCGTCCTAATAAAAACCAAAATAATAATCAAATACTTCTACTAAAAAGAAATAACCTATGATGTTCAAGAAAAGGGTAATAATGTACGTATAGATAAGATAGAATAATAAACCCAAATACCTGTCTCTTCTTAAACGCTTCCTTCTCCATCTCTTGCTTACGTCTAAGAGACCTCTCTTCTTCATCAGCTCTTTTAGCTCTGGCTACGTGGTATTGCGCTTGTGATAATAAGTCTTGACACTGCCTTGCTTCCAGGCTCGCCAGTTGGGTATCATACTTCAGACGATCACTGCCTGTGGTTTGCGATAGGTATGTGAAATATCTGCAAATAGACAATTATTTTACATTTCCAGTCGAATTAATTTATGAATCAAAAAGTTATTAATTAATTATTGACTCAAGTATATTTTTACTTGTGGCTAAGGCCTAATTCATGAACGGCTCCAAGTACGGTGGGTAGAGGACTACGGTCGTCTCTCAAGACGTGCGCTGCCAATCTTCTTAGGATGAGTGCGGTGCTGTAAAGAAGCGAACCGTCGTGAGGCGCTACTCTTCGAGCTCGTAGCAAAGCTATTTTCGCCTCTCGGAGTCGATTAGCATAAGAGAGTGCTCGAGCCAGATAAATTAGACCATCCACGTGGTGATGAGGGTGGAATTTCTTCAAGCAATTCTCGTACTGAAAATTAATAATCAATGATCAACATTTGTGAAATTCAAATTTTTAGAATATAGCTGAAAGCATTAAACCACTGCGAAAATTGAGGAAAAGGCAAAGAACAAGTTATCATATCGACTATTGGTTGTAACTGCAAGAAATACGTTAACAAAGAAAATCTCACCATCTGTATAGCACTGATGTATTGTTTCTGTTCAACATAGACATGAGCAATATTCATCCAGACATCACAGAAATCAGCAGTGGCCTCTCTGACCTGGGCAAAGATGTCTCTGGCTTCATTGATGCAACCTTTATGAGCCAACACGGACCCTATGCCGTTTGCAGCCCAAATATTTTTAGGATCGTTTCGCAAGACCTGTTTGTAGAGTGCCAATGCTCGCTCCTGATGTCTCTTTTCTCTGTCCTTATCTTTAGTAGGTTGGTGTAGTGTCTGAAGCCAGACATTACCTAAAAATTATACATATATTTTAGAACACAGTGGTTTGTTTTACACGTATAAAAGTAATATAAAATGCATGAAAATAAAAATAAAATGAAAAAGTGAATCAATACTCACCTAACGCGATCAGAGAATACGCATCAGTGGAAGTGGACGGATTTTTCAGGACTCTCTCAAATTTCTTCTGGCCAGGACCCCACTCCATCTTGGCGAGATGGAGATTTCCCAGCAGCGACCAAGCGTCTGGATGTTCATTGTTTATCCGGAGAACCTCTTTAAACCAATCACTGGCTTCGTAGATTTGCCCTTTGTCGCGAGCCATGCACCCCAGCCTGTTAATGAACAAATACATAACCAGGTTACCTACATGTGTATTCAGCTTTGCAGATTGTTTAGACTTCAATAAACTCTTGTTTGACTAAAAAACTTTCTCTTCTGCTTCAGATTCCATTTTTTTGTACTAGCGAATTAAAAATTATCTGTAACATCAGATGTCGGTAACAGATGATGATAACATTCAACCTTTATTTTTTCCCTTTTTACTAAATAATTTTGGCTTCTTTTTTAAAAGAGGAGTATTTTGGGTACCAAATTGCACTCGAATAAAGATGACTGTATATTTAAAATGAAACTAATAATGTACGAATTTCATATCGACTGTGGAAAGGAAAAAGGACGCAACCCACGCTTAACAAACTGTGTGAGACTGATAAACTGGTTTTTATTTGACTTTATCTGATATTTATTTTATATTTTTTCTCGGTCGCAATTTCCACAGGCCTTTCTTTTTTCAAACTTAAAAGCTAAATTTAGACACTAATTTGACATTTTTAGCTTACATCCTTTTGATAGAATGTGTATCTAGTTCAGTGTCTGCCAAACTTTTTTACTTCACGGCACACTGGTGAATGGGATTTGTTCCACGGCACACCAAATAAAGGTGCTTTAAAAAAGGAAATGTGGAGAATGTGTCGCGTCGACCCCCATGTATGAATGGGAAAAATATTTATTTGGATATCTAAATGTTGAATTTATTTAAAATTGAAGAAAATTTAAATGAATAGACATTTTTAAGCTTCTTCTTCCGCGGCACACCTGAGACTTCTTGCGGCACACAGACACTGTTCTAGTTCAATACATTGTGATTATTGAAAAAATAGCTGTTTTGAATAAACTGTGGGTTAAGTCTTTTTTCCTTTCCAAAGTCGATATGGTTTGTGATCATATTCCAATATTGACAGCTATAGAAAGTGGAAATTTACATTAGTCATTTGAGGATATTTAAGATAATTTTATATTCAAGAAACTAATTGACTCCTCATTTCCCTAAGTAGATTTTTTATAGTTCAATGCGCCTGTTCACTAAGGGAAAGCACATTTGGGGGGCTATTCTTATGTGCATAAGGATCTACACACTTATTTTGGACAGTTGGTATAGCACAATTGTGCATAATTCCAGTGATTTTTTATAGCAATAGAAAGCGGTAGCGGTAGAATAAAGTACATTTATGTGTCTCTTGAAAACTCGTACTTTTTGAGTTAGTTTGGTTGTAGAAATTTACCAACGATACGTACATTATATTTGAACTACATAATACCTTAAATAACAATCAACATAATTAGGGTGCTCTTTCAAAATATCCTTATACAGCTTTTCAGCCTTGTCGAAGGTGCACAATGCTTCATTCAGTCTGGCAAGATTGTAAGTGGTGGTCACCGCAATGGAATTGTAGTATTGGGCGTCATGTTCCGCTTCAGCCTTTGATCTGGTCAGAGACGCCTCCAGATTCTCTTTGGCCTCTTGAAGATTTCCAAGTCTGTAATGAAGTGACCCAACGTTGTTCCTGATCTCGGCTGGAATTTCTGCTTGCACTTTCTCTTGTAATATTTTAGTTGCAGTTGCGTAGGCCACCAAAGAACCCTGAAAATGAAATAACAAAAATGAGCGACTAATAATTTAAAGAAAAGCAAAGGAAAACTAAAAAAAGTTTCCCTACATCAAATCTACCATTTTTTATAAAATTATAACATTCAAAACTTTGAGATTTGAAATTTTAGGGAAAAAAGTTCAAAATATAAAAGATTCATCGATAGAATTCAATTAATCGAGTTTACAAAAATTGCTTGATTAAACATTACCAAAACCCAATCAATGCAATGCAAATTTGTGTAATATTTGCATTGCATTAATTGAGGTATCATTGTAGATTACAATAAATATCAGCTAGATATTATTGGTATTTAGCGAAATGTTGAAATAAGAAGAATTTTGAAATGCGAATGCACCCCATAGGAGCCCAAAGGTTAACCAGGATAATATAGTGCACAATCAGTGTTACTTTGAAAAAGCTTAATGGAGGGAGTGCAAAGGATAAAAAATTGAAAACAAAAAAAAACAGTTACATTTCTGTACTGTCTTTCATTACAGTACTTTCTGTCAATGTGTATTTTGGATACCAGAATATATCAAATACGTACTTGTAAATCTGACTGTTCCAAAATCTGAGCTAACTCAATCCAAGCTTCGATGTCGTCAGGAAATTGATCGGTGACTTTCTTGAGATGAGCGCGGGCAATATCTCGTTTCGATTGAGAGGTCGATGCAGCATACAGTGATCCGAGGATCTTCATCGTCTCATAGTTATTTGGCTGGGCTTTTAGTACTTTCTCAAAACACTGGGCGGCCTGTTACGAGATTAAATAAAATCAATCATCAGTTCGGACAGTCAATGAAAAGTTTAAATTGAATTTTAAACTCCATATGACATTTCTCATGTGAATGGCAATACGTTCCTTAGCGCTGATCTGCTTGTAACTGTAAAATATATATGACTTGTTCTGTGCTGATTTGCTATTATATGCAGGTGCAAATCTTATGGGAATTTTAAACTGATAGATTTAATCAGCTCTTCGGAACAAAGTTTGTGCTAGATTATTTCTGAATAGAAAGACTAACTTCAATCAACAATTTTTTAGACCCGAAATTTATCTGTTCCTCTGTTCCCGGTAAGGTCAATGTCAAATTTTTATTTGAGACCTAAGACATGGGTGTTTGTGATGTCAATTTACCTTGAGTGACTAATATCATATTGCTTATTGTTCTTGGAAACACTAAAGTCATACTCAATAAATGTAATACTATAATTGTAATATAAATTAGAATGTTAGAGTAAATAACAAAACGTATTGTGTATATATATCTGAGCAAATGCAGGTTTAAACATAATTCTGGCGATGGCGCATGCCAAAATAGCTATTAACTAATATTTTTAAAAACTGTAGATCTAAATACGTTGATATTTTAACCATAGCCTTATGCTCTATTTGACATAATAAAGTGTGATTTTGTTTAAAAAATTGATTGAAATTACTAGTGTTTTTTTATATTAGCAGCAACCATAAAAAGAAGGGGTATTTCTGAAATACAGTTTAATTTTTCAATAAAATACTAGCTTCATGGTATCAAAAAAATATTCCAGAATACTTATAATAGGTTTTTTTTTAAAGAGAATCATACGTAATACATACATTTTCTGAATCCCCCCGATAAATATACATTTGGCCGAGACCAAAATGAGGCAGGACGAATGCGGGGGGTGCAAACTGTGTCGCTTGATAGTAATACTGAAAGGCTTGGTCACAGTCTCCGTGTGCGTGAAAGGCACGCGCCAGATGGTAACAACTTTCCGCTCGCATTGCTTCATTTTCCGTGTTATGAAACGCATGCAATGCCAGATGTTGGACTTTATTGTAATCCTGAAAATATATGTGAAACAAATGATTGTTTACCATAGTAAAATATGTTGAATTTTTTTGTGACAATGCGAAAATATGAAGCTGTAGCAGTAAGCAATATGAAAAATTATCACGCAGTGTTGTAAGGCTATTGTGATAATAAGGAAGTTAGGATAGACTTGCTAACAAAATAGCAAACAAAAGATATATCGTTGGATTTACTTATTTTCAATAAAATTATTAATTACGATCAGACACTAAACATTTTCGTGGAATGCCAGTGGTTCATGAATGTAGTAGATACGCGATATTCGATAATCTGTTTTTTTCTTCTTCTTTGAACATATTACGCTGTCAAATTCATTCTTCTGCTGGAGAAGACATCGAAGATTTTGTATTTTGTCTGCACATGACCTTCTAGTGAGGAAGCATACTTGAGTATTTGTATAATGGGACCTTTTATTTACGCCAAAGAATGTGTGGCATTACCTTCGCAGGGATACTGAGAAGAGTTATGCCTACAGCTAATTATTACAGCTGAGCAACGTTCACTCTAAGCTGCACTCATTCCGGGTTGGCGCGCACTACTTGACAGTTGTTCAATTAATATTTGATCGGTCTGCACAGCCTCCATGCAGCCTCCGCGCAGCCTTTAAAATTTCCGCGCAGCTAACCTCTTGCCTTAAAGGGAATATTGCAGCTGAGGGATCACCTTTTTTGTCGAGTGCTAACACCTCACCATCCACCCAGTCCCTTGGACAATGCTCATTGTCCCACACCCTAGCCATCAAGGTAGAGGGTGCAGAATGGAGTTTAGACCACATTTCAGAAATTCGAAGTGTATACGTCTCCACCCGGTGCTTTGCTATTTTTAAGCCTCTTCACTGCCAAGATAATCTCAGCATTACGGCTCACAGATTGAAATACCAAACACTCGAGAAGGTCCATAAATGTAGCCTCTTCGTTTACATCAAAGGGACTCTGGAGGAGCGGTCCGTTCAGCACATCACAAAAATGATCCTTCCAAATCTTTTTAACGCTTTCTGCGTTGTTCTCTATTCGTACATCAGGCCCGGACGTTGATGGTCGCTTTTCACATACCTCTCACGTGGTTCTAAATATTTTCTTGGTATCATTTCTGCAGGCCGCTACATCTCACTTTGCTGATCCAAGAATCGGCGCTTGTCAAATCGCACAGATTTCTTAACAACCTTGTCCTGATTACGGTAATCAACTTTAAATTTTTCAGGGTCAACTTCACTGTCCTTCAGAATCCCTGTTGTTATTGATTTCTTTTACTCAACATTACTTTTCATATTTTTGATTAATCAATCATTATACTGTGGGACGGATATGTCCAGCACTTTTCACAGAGACTACTCTTAAAAATTTATTTTTACTATTAAAATATTAAGCAAAGCAATCAAATAAAGGATACCTTTTTGAAGAAAAAATGGTTCGCCAGGTGGTTAAGGACCATTGGATTCTTCGGGTCAATGGAGTAAGCTTTGGATAGCATAATAACGGCCATCTTATTAGATTCAGGGTCCTGGAGATTCAGCTTCAAAATTGAGAGGCCAACTAATGCCCCCACGCAAGAACTATCTAATGCCAGCGCTCGTTCAAACGCCATTCTAGAAAAATACGGAATATTAATCAAAAAGCATTTTACTTTTTGTCAGATAGAATATTTTGATTCAAACAGAGGGTGTACGGTATTTCTACGAATGTGTATGGCGGGGGTTTTCAATTAAATTGTGGTCGCATTTAAAATTGAAGTACAGTGGAACCCCCAATTACACTACTCTGAATTACGCGGTACCGATTCAAGCAAATCGTAAATGTAAATGGGGGTTTTACTGTATGTGTTATTGAAAAAAATCGATATTTGATATTGACGCTGCCAGGACTTGAATTCAAAATCATTTGATAGTTAAGGTCAAGATCTTACTGCTAGACCATGAAGGCTGGAGTTATGCATCAGATTCTGTCTACATAATGTTCTCTCAGTTGATGTTTTTTCTCTTATGTAAGTGTGAATGAGTTTATGTTATATTATCTATAACTGTGTTTGTGACAGTTTCTTTTGTGTTATTTTTGTAAATCCTAGCGGAAATACAGTAAATTACTAATGCGATAAGTAAATACAAACCTCGCCTTGTCCTGATTATTAAGCTTCATAAAGCAATGACCCATACCGAGCCTGAGGACAGCCGGGCAATTGGGATTGGTTCTCAATGCTTTCTTGTAAAAAGCTAGAGCTCCCCGGTAGTCTTTTTTGTTGAACGCTATACAAGCTTTACCCAGAAGTGAAGGAATGTTGTTGGGAGATTGATTCAAGACAAAATTGAATTGAGCATCGGCCTGGTCCATTTTATCCCCTTCAAGCAAGCAAAAATATGCTCGGCCCAAAAGGTGGTTCTAAAAACACAAACAATTATTATTTCAGAATTCTTTTTTTTTAAAACAATATTTGCCATTACAGCTAATGCCAAATAGTTTGAAGATCATATGAGAAACTTGATGAGATTTTTTTTGTAAATCAGAAATGCTGCTTACTTGTTTTTGTAGGTGTAGTTGTTTTTTTTAAATAATTTTGATATTAATTTTCATGACATGGCATTAATAATTGGGTATTTAAATATATAACATAAGTACTCTATATATTTTACGAAGGTCATTCTAGGTAAATAAAAAAAATACTTGGTTTTTTTGAATAATATTAAAATGAATATTTAGTTGAGTGTTTAGGAATACATACTGTATAATTATTGCATACTAAAAGTCGTATTTACAATAGGCATTATAAAAATAAAATAGAAAAAAATAAAAGGAGCTATGGCACAGTGGTCAACATCGTTGGCTTCCATGTCGGACTTCACAGATTCGAATCCCATTCTGAACAGCATTTTTTCAGTCGATTTCTGCTCGAAGGCATGGATGTTTGTAATTTCTAAAAATTCCCTCCCAACTTTCCAATCCCAAAATAATGGGGCGTAGCGAGAGTGATTAGCTTACCACTAGTCCTGTCCTAACCTTATCCTTTCTATCCCTACTCTCTTCGAAAAGAAGATATGTTAAACAACTGGGTAAAAAGCAGTTCTCGTAGAAAAATTCTGTTGAGATACCTCCATTAGGAGGCCATATGCTCCACATTAGAATCGGATATGGGGAAAAATAATGGCTTACATGATCATACATGATGATTTTGTCAGCAGTTGTGTACAAGACCGTAGCTTTCGTGAAAAGATCTTTCTTCTTGTCCTTGTTCTTTTCTTGGTTGGCTTGCTGCACATAATACGCAGCGAGCATATCCAAGCATTGCATTTGATCTTTTTCTGAATGAGTGTACTCAATGTTCGCCTCGAACCGACATGCATCCAGGATTTTGATGAAGTCATCAGTTTTGTTTTGCTTATAATATGCAAGCTGCCAAAAAAAAGATATTATTAAGAGGAAAATTAACTAAACTTTTAATTAATCCTTGTCGTTCTTTGTTTTTTTCGCCAGTGATATAATAGTTATGCCTTATTTATTTACTCAAGAAAATATAATTTGAATAATTTCTGTACAATGAGAAAAAATTAAAGGAAGCTTTAATGACTCCAAGCATAAAATAAAAACCATTCCATTTGATATTACAATAGAAATATTGAGAAAAATTTTCCACATACAAATATACTAAACGATTTTGGTACTTCGTTGTTTTACGCCAGGCACTGAAAACTGCAATGGTCGTCGGTGCACCTCCACATCTGGATGGGGTGTTACTCGACCAATTTCAAAAGTACAAATAACATTAAGAACTGACCTTTTTTATGCGTTCTCGAGATAAATTTCAAAGTGTTTCATTCTTTCTTCAAAACGGGACATCGACTAATTTTTAGTTAACAGTACATGTCTTTAAGAAAATGAATATTTCTTCATAGTTTTTATGTATTAATGAAAATAACAGAAATCACAAAACATTCCCAGGGTTTTATTCTGTAACTTTTTGCAATGTAATGTAGTTAGAATTAAGTGAATACTCATCAAATACTTATGAATCTTGGTTATAAGGTATTTGGCTATTTTTTTGATTTATCGCGATTTTGAACTATTAATTAAGATGTAGCCCTTCCGAAAATGGGTCATTTCAAGCTCTGCATGGAAAAATTTCAAGTAACGTGTCATATGGAAAGGTTTTACCACCTGGCGTAAAAGAACGAAATACCACACTTTTTTTAAAAGACATTTTACAATTTGCTTTTATTTTTTTTAAATAAGCAAGTAGATAACAGTCGTCATGGAGGAACATATGTGTGCATTCATATTGTGAGAATAGCCAACCTAATTATTATTCTAAAGACCCCTTAAAAAATATTTTGTTATTTTCAAAAATCTAACCATACCTAGTGATGATCTTAACCAATCTTAACTATAAACAAATTGTGACAATCTCACTAAAAAGTTGGTTTGTCTACCAACACTTTTCTGACATTCAATTATTGTTTTTACGTGTCAGGTGTGATAATTCGTATTATAATGGTTGAAGTAAATATTTGATAAGTGTGAAAAAACATATATTGGCATTAGTATATAGAAAGTTAAGGTTTCTTCAAATATTAGCTGGCATTGCAGTGTCTGTAAAACCTATAATTTTAGTTATATTTAGTTGATAAAAATATCTACAAAAACTACGTTCGACATAACAAAAAAGAATAGAAGTACTCACCCCAACATTGACCCAGATGTTAAGTTGGGATTTCTCCTGGCGAAGAATTCCGAGGACTTCATCGCCTTGAGGCAATTGTTCAGGATCTAATTCAATCACCTAAAAATTATTTGAGGTTAGACAATCTTCCATTAGACATATTTCAATGGAAACAAATATTTTCTTACCTCATCCGTGTCACGGAGAGGGATCTCTAATGATCCGGACATTTTTAAATATATATAGCTCAGCACATATTACCAAAACTATCTCAGTAATAGTAATTTGGCTATATACAACGTATTAAGTTTTGGCATTTACTTCATTACACAAAAGCAGCATAAAACTAACCAAAAAGCAAAACTTAAACTGTCAAACAGTGTTCCTAGTAAAAAAATATGAAAAAATAAAATACACATTGTACTAATTCCTCATTTATTTTTAATAAGATCAGGAACGGATTTCGGTCTTGGAGAGCATTATCAACTGATATCGACTCAGTTGATATGTGAAATGTATTTTTTAATGCCTTTCCACTAAATATTGACAAAATAAATAAAATAAAAATATCATATTTTGAAATACCTCTACAATAGTAAAATTATATAATTTACTGTTATTTTATGTAATGGTAGTAGTATATTAGTATATTATCTCTGATGGTAGCATCATAACTTTTTATTTGACAGATAATTAAAGGATTGCCACCCTACTGTTTGTCTCTGCCTACTGTCAGATCTGTCAAACGGGTTCGTATAGTTTGTTGACATAATATGTCTAGAGTTGCAGCTTATGAATAAAATTGAGACTTCGGTAGAACTATATAATATGGTCGATTGCCGGGCTAGAATCCAGCTCAAGCGACCCAATCCCCTTTTTGAGCGATGGGTCGATGAATTATATCTGGATGCCGTATCTAGAGAAAGCAAGAGCCGCCATCAATTGGCTGTTGCATTAGATTCACTAAAGAAGTATCCCTTAGTTCTGAAAACTGGATCAGAATGCGTCATATTGAAAGGTTTCGGGAAAAACTTATGTAAAATTTTAGACAGGAGGCTAGCAAGACATGGACATATCAAGACGTCTGATAATACCAATATGCATACTAAAAGAAAATCAGCTAATGTCAATATATTAAAGAGTAAATCTCCTAAAACGTATGTTCCATCACACAGATCGGGTGCTTATGCTATATTAGTAGCATTGTTGAATAAATCCCAAGAAGCTAGCTATAAAGGTTTTATGACAAAAAGTGAATTGATCGCGGAATCTCAAATTCATTCCGATCATTCGATGACAAAGAAACGACCGGGAACCTTTTATACTGCTTGGTCTAGTATGGCTTCTTTGATAAACAAGAGTCTTGTAGTCAAGCATAATAACAAAGGATATTCCTTAAGTGAAGGAGGTTCAGAATTAGCTATGAAACTTCTCGCAAATAGTATTAATAATGAAAATATTTTGGCAGATTTGAAAACCGTCACTGAATCTGTTTCATTTTGTGATAATGAACAAACTGAGGCCGAGGAAGAACAGATAATTCATAATCAATTTAGATCAAATAATGAGACAAAAGCAAACAAAAAAACTTTTAAAGAGGTGATACAGATTGACACTGAAATATCTTGTAATGTCAATAATTTGATTGAGATGGAGGACCCGAAATTAATTCAAAGTCTTTTTGAATCAAATAAAAAGACCAGAGTGCAGAAAAAATATATTACAGAAACAAATAAAAATAACCCTAAACGTATAAATGAAATGATAGACATTGGGCTACCGCAAACGATTCAACAAAATATTAAATCTAAAGTACCATCAGCAGAATTAGATATACCAGTTACGAATGTACAAGTCAATGTGGAAGATCTTTATGATGCTAAATTATTTACTCCGAATAATTTTGAAGTAATATTGCTGGTTGATAAACAAGAGTCCTGCAGGTAAGACATGCTGTATTCTTTAGTCTAGTTAAGTTTTTGTCTTTATGATTGATTATTTTTCAAGATTATATTCGCATTGATATATTTAACAGCTTAACGACCGCACGTTTTTTTATAGAATTTCACCTGACGGCTGGGCAATTTTGCGAAAAATTCGCAAAAATTGTAATTTTACTAAATTCACTATAATTTGTAAACCAATTGAGATATCTTTACCAAATTTAATTTTCTTAGCTCCCAGATACTTTGCCTATTACGCATATATGAGTCTGCCGGCCAGCAACCTTTGTTTTTCAAAGACTCAAATATGCGTCCGCGGTTGTTAAGCTGTTAAGGTTAGTTTTCAAAACAATACAGTGGAACCCCTAATTACACTACCCCAAATTACGCGATGGCTTGAAATATTCGCCGCGAATCCCCTAATTGCACGGTCGCATTCCATTGTTGTTACTACGAGACAGTCGTCTGTGCCGCGCATACAGTCAAATGTTGGCTAGCGTCTGTGTATTCATCACGTGCCAGGCTATACACGTATAGCGGGCTTCTGTCTATGTGTGGGATTTTGGCGCACTTTGCATTTTATCACTTGGTAACTAAATATTTCGTCAATATTTTTTTTTTTTGCAAAACGAAGGGAAATCTTAGTTTTGCATTTTTTGTAAAAAAAACCAAATCCCTAATTTTGTATGAGATTCACACCCCTAATTACACTACCCCGAATTACACTGTCCCAACATTAGTGTAAATGGGGGTTTTACTGTATTATGGTAAAAAGAAATTCAACTGGTTTCACATAGAAGCGGTTCGTCAATTTTTTTTTTCTATAAATTCAGACAATATCGACATTCTTTGTGCTTATTTATCTCCGGAAACTCTGCTTAGGTTAATGTACAAGTGACTTGCTATTAATAAATTAATGTACAAATGTAATAATATATTACCGACTTACTCTAACTTTATATAGATAGCAAACAGTATTTATATAAAGCATAGTGCACTCGTTGTTGTATAAAAATAAGTTGTGATTAAGAATAAACTTCAATATTAAAAAAATTGTTAGATTTCAGAAACTACGTCTAATATTGCAATTTTTTTTTTGTCAATATAATTGAATAGCATAAATTATTTATTATTAATATATCATCATGCTGTATGAATTAGTTATCAGTTATTGATTAATTCATTAGGATATTAATTGGTAACATTGAATGACATTAGTTGCTTGTAGTCTGGTTGTCAATGTTTATTATGGTAGTGATTTCATGTTCGATGAAGTCAACTATGTGCCAAAAAAGCAATTTATATTCAGGAGTTTAAATGTAATATTATTGAATTATGCAGGGCTTTTTTTACCCTGTAAACGGCAAAACGGCGTTCCGGCACCTTTTTTTCTCGAAATTTTAATAAATGTTTAATTTTAGTTTTTCTATTTTAAAATATGTATATTTTGTTTTAATTTCTATGCATTATATGAAAAGCCGTCATTGATTCTATCAAAATGATATTCGAATATATAATAAATAATATACCTTCTTAGAAAATGCTCGAAAAAAGTGCGTTCCGGCACCTTTTTTTTTTCAAAAAAAAGTACTGAAATTACGTAACTGTAAATATCTTTACTATAAAATTTTCTCATAAACTGAGCTCCAGTCTGTTAACCCATAAACAATTGTAATATTATATTATAATTATAATGTTTTATTATTGTAGGTATGCATTCAATATAATGCACTATTACATATATATGTAAAATAATTGATACTTAATTTTCCTCCATTTCTCTTCATCAAAATTGGTTTTTGTTTTTTTGAACCATTTTTTTATGTGGAATGCAACTGGACTACCATGCATAATAAAGTTAACTAAATGTAATGTTCGTACAATTTTACACATAGCAAATAATTCAGAATCAGTTACTGACAACATCAAACTCATTTAAAATATTCTGAGCACAATCAAATATAAGGCTTATATATATATGGTTTTGTTGGCTGTGTCTTTGTTGAATAAATTATGTGTCTTATGTTGATAAATGATAACTGAATAACTTGCTCGGCTTGAATCATATACTGTTATCATTATATCATAGGTTTAAAATAGAAGTGGCTTCGTTTTCATTTGACATTTAAAGGACAAATTTGATATGGCTTCAGAGATTAACTTTTATAAATGTTTACATATTAAAATGTATAAGCTAGACACTCGTGTCATCGGTAATTTTCTTGATTTTTTTAGTTCAAGGAAGGATGATACGATGAAACAAAAAATGGCTAAGTTCACAATGATAAAACATGAAATGCGACATCTTAAAGTCGGAGACTTTGCATGGGTGGCCCGCAACAGCGCTGGCGATGAAGTCGTTCTCCCTTATATAGTAGAGAGAAAACGTATGGATGATTTCGGGCATAGCATTAAAGACGGACGGTTCCACGAGCAGAAATTTCGTCTGAAACAATGCGGAATACCTAATATCATATATTTAATAGAGAGTTATGGTAATAATCAGCATTCCGGATTACCCTTACAATCTCTGATGCAGGCCGCAGCCAATACCAGAATCCAAAATGGATTTTTGACACATTTTACTGCGTCACAGTCGGATTCTTTCAAATTCTTAGCCATGATGACCACTATGTTATTGGATAATTTCAAAGTAAGTGTTTATTGTAAAAAGTTATGCAGTATTATTTTAAGCTATTTCTATGAAAATAGCACAGTATAGCTGCTATAACATGCTCGTGTATAACTTAAAATTATAATCCTCATCGTGTCACCTGTTAAATTATTATATTTATTTTCAGACTAAAACCTTGACGAGCTGCAGAAAACCAAATTTATCAAATTACGACAAAGATAGTAATAAAGTTCATCTCATGCTATTTTCTGATTTCAATATTATGGCCTCGAAAAGCAAAACTCTCACTGTGGCTGAAATGTTTACCAAGCAACTGCTGCAACTGAAAGGCGTAACTGTCCAAAAGGCCACCACCATCGTGTCCGAATACCAGACACCTCGTAACCTTATCAGTGCCTTTCAAGATAGAAGTACGAATAAACCAGAATTACTTTTGACCAATATGTTGACGGGTAGTTCAAAGTGCAACATTAGTCCGCTTCTAAGTAAGATTATTTATAATTATTATACTTCTCAGAAGTTATTATGAATTTTATTTAATTTCTATATTGGCATATGAAATGTCATTTTGATAAAAATATTTATACATGTGCATATCAATGGGCTTAAATATATTACTTGTTAACAGTGATGAGATAAAATTTCAGTATTTTTTAAATTTCAAACCCTTTTTTTGACTATTTCCTGTGATTGTCAATTCAAGATAATTGCTCATCAACACGTTTGTTGTGTCCTGCTTGGCTCCTGAGTCTAATCTTCCCTTTAAGACAGTGTTTCCCAAACTTTTGACATATGTGTACCCCTTCTATAATTTTCATAACACCGAGTACCCCTCGTCAAAAAAATTGCACATATTTTAATAACAATCAAAATATATAAGCTACAGGCACAGCCAATGCCCGGTGTAGTGCGTACTTCCACCAAATTATTCACAGGACTCCAGGGGGTACTGGTACCACACTTTGGTAAACACTGCTCTAAGACAAGAGGTTAGCTGCGCGACAAATTCAATGACTGTGTGGGACAATCCAACAAATGTGCGGCCTAATTTGTCACATTTGACATAAAAAATAGTGTTTTTTTTGTTTTGATTTGATTTGAATAATAAAAATATTGTCATTCAATAATTTATAAGTAAGTTTTCACTAATAAGTGTATTAAATAAAAAATAACAATTTATTCTATTTTTTTTACATAAACAAATTAAGAAAATATATTTAAAAATTTCTAGTTTTTCATGTCATTCCTTACATTATATACTCCATTTTAATCAATTTCTTGTTCAAATAATAGATTTAATTTATTTTGGCTAATTAGGGTTATTACAATTCAAAAAATATATAATTTGAATAGTTGTATTGAGGTGGGCGCCAACGGGTAATGAGTGTGCAGGGGCTTTTAAACTGTTGCAAACTGGAGCTTAGAGGTAGCATTGCCTCCATCCATTGACCGTCCAAAATTTGTAGCAACCTAACAGTCATGGACACCGCAAATTATTCTATGAGGCCTTCAATATTTGTAATTCGTTATTTGATAGGCATATAGAACAAGTACATGTGGCGAAGGCGCGAAGAGAGTGTTTTACAAATATCTTTTTCCGATCACTATTTCAACTTCTTCAAAAAACAAATAAATCTTGCCAATGTTGCAGCAACTCTCATTTTTTTATAAAATGGAGGATAACAATTTTGTTATAATACAAGGATAACAATTTTGATAAAATAATACTCTTCCGATCAAAATGGGATCTGCGGTCAGCACAATTCTGTGGATAACCATAACTGCGGGTATTATTATTATCTAAGTATGGTTGAGCTGTTGATATATTTTTCTCTGATAAGCACTTGTTGCTATCTGTTATTAATGCAATAATTTTATTGGCGTATGTGGTTGATGACTAATTGTTTTGCTTATTTAGCAAAAATAAAATTGTTTATTCAATATGATTACTTATTACATTGCAAAATTAACAAAACTACAAACATTTGGTTTTTTAATACTATTTATGCTGTTGTTTTTTATTTCCTTAATAATTCAACTTATAACTATGTTGAGTTATTTGATGTGTTAAAATGAAGCGTGACAAGATTTTAAAATTAGCATTTAAATAGAGAAAGTTAATCCTTTAACATATGTATTGCTTCTTATTTAAGAATAACAGTTTTTTGGTTCAATAATTCCATATTATTTCACAACAAATGTATAATTATATTAAAAGTCACATAGAATAATTTATTATTAATATTTTAACAGTATTTATTGAGTTGCTTTATATATGAGTTTAACCTTGATGGCAGTTTTTCTTGTCCTTAGTTGTTTTTTTGAATAGTCACAATAAGATCACAAAGGAAATCAACAAAAGAGTCTTGTTGAGCAACAAATGCTACTTTGAAAAATGTAAATCCTGCTTGATGTACATAAGAGCCAAGAGCACCTTATTCCTGAGCTCATTCGGGAAGCATTGAGAAAATGAAATCATGGGTTCTATAATAATGCACAGATTAATCAAAATTGGGAGAATGCATTAGTTGCATCTTATAGCTGAATAAGATCCTGCGAATAAATAATGAACAGCAGTCAGACAGAACACAGGAGACAAACTCATAAAATATAGACTATTATAATAGTGAAAGTATTTTACATTAATTTTATGCCAACTGTAAAAACCAGGGCTGTGGAGTCGTGTAAAAAAAAGACGACTCTGACTCCAGCTTTAAAATAATTAACGACTCCGAGGAAATTTTTGAAAATTTTCATTTTAACTTATATATTTGTATACCATCAGATCATCTGTAGTCAGCCAAACATGAAGTGTCAACACTTAGTACTATTTTGTTTGAATACACTTCATCAAAAAAAAATTGAGCTGCTCATTTTTCACGACTCCGACTCCTATCAAAATACCGCGACTCCAACTCCGACTCCACAGCCCTGGTAAAAACCAAATAGGAAAATGATAAAAGCCCCGCAGGTAAAATGATAAAAAAATAAATTATTGTCCAGATCCGGATAAAATTAAAACCGGATTAAATTATTGTCCATATCTGAAAAAAATCGGCAATAGCCCCACAGGACTCGTTTCAATCATGAGCATTATCTACTGATAAACATTAATAATGCTGTAGATGAGTGAAACCATTTCTGATTATCAAAAATGTGGAATTGGTACACTTAAATGTTTTATTTTTTTATAGTAAAAAAAATATTTATGCCTAGATACTGAGATATTGTAGGTACAATAAATTATGTGCTTCCAATAGAGTAAAAATTTATGAAGTATTAATGTTTCAAAGTATTGGTCAAAAAATACTTAATAATTCAAGGTGAGAGATAATTATCATCATATGATTGTTTATCTAGTTGTGAATATATATAACCAATTATGTAAAGTGCAACTATTGATATATGTAGTATGTACATATGATGCTAACCGATTCTATTTCATTTTGCTATTACAAACTGGTTATCATTTTTTTTCATATTATATTAACCTTTATCTGCCCCTGTGCTGTGAACAAAGTAGTTCACTGGCCAATTATTTTTTCGCATTATCGATGTTTGAATTTGGTCCCTTAAAAATTATTATCTGTACTGCGATAACCCAGACAGTCAAAAACCAAATATTTTGTTGCTCGCACGTATCTTCATTGCCAAATATATGACCTAAAAGGGAATAACTCAATAGTCAACCTTGAAAAACAAACCTTGTAAACTTCTTCTTTGACTATATTCGCTCCCTATGTGGAGCATATGGCTACATTCCAATCCCACCGGTTGGAAGGAGACGCAGGCAGGATTGAGGCTTTCCGGAGGCATCCTCAGTACATGACCCAGGCAGTTCCAACGTCCCTCATTAACCACTGACGTGACAGGGCGCTGTCTTGTACGTTCTATAATCTCCGAATACTTCATAAAATCAAACCACAAGCAGGCATTTGTTTTCGAAGCTCAGTAAACGATTTTTAAGAGTATTCATCAGGTACAACGATTTGCTACCGTAAAGCAGCACTGGTAGAATGCAAGAGTTTAACAATTGGTATTTGGTTTTAATCGTGTACAGCTATGTCCCAGACGGTCCGTATTGAGTTAAATGTGGCTCCAGCCATTAGCCTAGACCAGTGTTTACCAAAGTGTGGTATGCGTACCCCCTGGGGTACGCACTGATCCGGGCTTTGCTCAAAAACAGCTTATTTATGTTGATTGTTATTTAAGTATATGCATGTTTTTTTTTGACGAGGGGTACTCAGTGTTACGAAAATTATAGAAGGGGTACATATATGTCAAAAATTTAGGAAACACTGGCGTAGACATATGGAGGGCTCCTTTTTTGTGCTACCAATTAAACTCACTTATTTAAAATGATGTAGTTAGACGTAAATACTTATTGAAATCCAAAATTAATTTATGATTTGTTATGTTGAAGTCATTACTTATGTAATTTAATATCTATATTTTGTTTATTATGACAAGGAGATAAACGTTAATAAATATCTGATTATGTCAATAAAAGTCAGCCAAACGGGCAGTCGATAGGAAAAAAAAAGTGTTAGAGCAGTCAATAGTTTTTTAGTAGCATTTAATTACTTAATTAAAAACAAACATAAATAATTGTAATCAAAATAAATATAATACATAGATAATAATTATTTATGTTTCAATTGAGACAGATTGTAAATATTTACAATGAGTATTGAACACTCCAATCAAATTAATAACGTATCTAGTGTTGTTTATAAAAGTTTTAAAGGTAAATGATCCTCATTAATTGACCCACTGAGTCCGTTCAAAATTGGCATTCCTTATATATCAAAAATTGTTTGTTTTTTCTTTCATAGTGTTGGCCCCAAATATAGAGCAGCATCCAAAAAAATGATTCTGTAAGAACTTATATAGTGATTTTCATTCGGGTCTATTTCCATGTTTGACCTTGAGGTATATATATATTGGTGGCATAAACTTTATATTGTTGAAATATTTATACCATGGCACAAACATTAGATGAGTTTAATTTGAATAGAATAAAAAACATATGTTTCATCTAAAATAGCTTATAAATAAGTTTGTTGTTTGCAATTATTGGTCGACTTCACTATATGGGCACTTTTTAAAAACCACTCTCCATCTGTGATAATGCGGCATTTTGTGATTATTTTCATTTTTATTCACCAAGAGATTACTCTTCAAGTATTTTATTATTGAGTAGTACACAAGACTGGGGAGGTTCTCCGCATTTTCAATTTCATTAGACAAAGGATGGGGAGGTGCGAAGATATTTTTTTCTTCTAAGGGAGGCGTAGTAATATAAAAGTTGGAAACCACTGCTGTAGACTGTAGAATATCTTTTTTGACAGTGTAGATATTTATGTGTGGATTGCCAGGTTAATAAAAACAACTCATATCGCAGAATTACTTTTTATTTAACATTTCCTATACATATGGACAATGTTCAACAGACACAAATCTTTGAAAATGAAAAAAATCACATTACCTATGGCATATGGCTTTTTAAATGAAGTGTTGACTTAATCTAAATCTCGCATTTTAATAATTCGTTAAGAATGTGCAATAAATGGCATTACTCTTCTTGAGAATTTTCCAAAAAACCACAGCAATACACTTAAATCTAAAATACAGGAATAAAAAATAGAACTGTCGAGATGTCAGAATAAGAGCACTTGGTTGTGACAAATAATTATACCAAAATACTTTTTCCTAAACTATTCATCCAAAACTGGAAAGTTTTCGTCAGAGCTTCAAATTCAAATACTTAAATGGACAATTCGACTAAAGAGTACAAGTTACTTCGATAGAATAAAATAATATTGGGTGACTTAAAAAGGGTCAAGAGATTTTGTCATTGAGATTCAACAAAGACATCAGTTTGAATCGGGCAAGGTGACTTATAAATTTACGATAGCGGACCGAGGACAAAGCACTCAAAGTGGAATCTTTTTCAACTTTAAAATAAATTTATTATTTACTATCAAATATATTGTTTATTTTCATTTTATTAAATCAAGAGATGCTTCAAAGAACTCGCACTGCAGGGGCAGTGTCGCGAGTCAGTTGAACGAAATAAATGCGGTGAAAAGAAATTTATTTTAAATATTTTATTGTAGTCATTTAATAAAAGAAAGCCTAATGTCACACTGGATATATTAAATATTAAAAGAATAGTTTCAATGAAAATAATACAATCAGGTTAAAGTATCGATAAGTAATCAAAACAAGACCTTATTTCCATTTTAAGTTTTGAGACCTATATTGCGTATCAATCGTCAAATAATATATACTCAGACGAGGTTCAGAGTTCAATAATAAAACGATAAAGAATATTTACTTAAAAACTAGGCTCACAGTACACTATAAGCGAATGTTTAAAACAAGATAAATAACTATTAACCGAAAACATATTTTCAATAATGGTAAATTTCAACAAAATCTGCCGACTTAGAGGCGTTTAGACGTCAAATAAAACTAAATATTACAATACTAAAATAATTGAGAGCAATTTAAAAAGAAGAAATACAACAATTTTGAGATATTTTATATTAATTGTATCAGTCATTCGTTTTAAAATTTACATAGTAATAATACTACGCATGCTCTACACAAAATCGAATACGGTCACCGTCAGATATAATGTGAGGATCGGTAATGACAGCATTCGATATTAATACCCTGAACGTGGATCAATTGATGCGGCTGCACTGTCATCGCGGAAAATTGACAAGTATAATACTTCAAATTGAATACGTGATGTTATTGAATTTTAAAATAAATGGGAATCGGTTAGCAAGTCTTTAACATCAGAAGCGCATATTCAGCATATAACGTGTGCAATATTTTATACATATATACAACAATGTTCACAGAGAATTAAAATATTCAACATATAGAATTATCTTGTTCATAAATGTGCATCGCATTAACTATTGAAAGTGAATTGACAAATTTCAATAGTGTTTTCGTTTTTGGTATGTGTTATATCTAGCTTGCACTAAGTGTCAGTAAATTCGGCATCGGAACAGGAGTGTTTAATTTTCAACTATAATAATTATATTCACTATAAATGGGTAACACGCGAGTAATTAGTAATCTTATAATGTAATAATATTATCTATCTACATAATAAGGGATGCCAACAACATAAATGACTCTCCATGCAGACGAGATGCATTACGTAGCTGTGTGAATGAACAATTTTGGCGACTGTTTAAATTTTATTTTTACGATGTTATACGGTGTCGCCGTTTGAATGCGTGTTGCCAGAAAAACAGACTTTTTAAAAAGGTGAAAGTGAACTTTGACGGATTCATAGGGTCCTGTAGTTTCTCTCAGTTCTCGCTTTGTAGTATTTCCATCCGACGAAGGCGATGGCTACCAGTCCCAGAGATAACACGATACCGCCGATGAAGCTGGGGCCGTCGAACCTGTAACGAATAATACAAATATATTCAATGCCTCTCTTCTCAAACAGACATGGTCTTTGTTTTTTTTTTACTTTATTTAAAATGCCCTGTTTATAGAAATAGAATAGGGGGTGAAGAATACTTATAATTAAAATAGTGGATAGGAATCTGAAAAAGGTATTAAAACCATAGAACGTAATGAATAATGGCATTTTTTTTATAACCATATCCACTTTCTATATCAAAAGCATATGGACTCATAATTAAACTCGTCTTAAAAGAAGTTTTCTTACATGAACCGCTCTTTACTCAGTCGGTTATTGCGTACTCCCTTTTACTTAAGAGAGTAAACAATAAAAGATAGGGCAAGACTAGTGGCATCACATACATCCATACCATTGAACACAAACCCATCAATCAGTTAAAAAAATATTTTATGAAACCGTTCAAACCGGGTTTCACACCCGTGGGCACCGTAATAGAAGCCAACAACATTCACCACATTATGACAAAATATGGGACGTATCAAAGGCCTAGTTCCATAGAACGGAAAATAAAAAATGTGGTTTTGAGTTTTATTACCCATTCTATTCCAATATCTCACTTCTATAGCCTCAGAAAAGTATAAGTAGAAAAAAATACTAGTTTTCTCTCTGTGTCAACTCAGTGTTCAACTGAGTTTAGATGTGTCAAAACTTTGGTTAGTAATATCACAAAACTAACAATTTCTAGTTGTAGCACTATAGAACTAAGAATAAGATATAGCACAATAATAATGATAGACCACCGAAAAGCTGAGATTAGCATTCCTAAAATATAAATAAGCGTCCTACGATAACAAAAAAAAAAAAAAATCTAAGGAATATTATTCTTATTGCAATGAAAAAACAACTCAATCATCATACACACCTGTTTTTATGAGGCGCTGGTGTCGGAGGAACGTATGGACTAGGAGAAGGCGTCGGGGTCACTGGGGCGACAGTTGTTGGAGTAGGTTTTTCGGTTGTGGTTGTGGTCGTGGTCGTGGTGTCTGGTTTAGGGGGAATTGTAGTCGGTTTTTCAGTGGTGGTTGTGGTGTCCGGTTTGGGGGGAATTGTAGTCGGTTTTTCAGTAGATGTAGTGACGTTAGCTGGAGTCGGCGTCGGCAGGGTAGTTGCATTGGAGGTTGTAGTTTCCGGGACAGGCGTTGTGGTTACATTCTTGTCGGGAATCGGAGAAGTGACGGGAATCGTTGTCGATTCATCCGGAGTAACCGTATAGTTCTCGGGTGTGGGTTGAATATCGGCCAACACTCCACTGCTATTATCGCGTGGCACTACTAGATCAGGTGTAGCGGAAGTCGCTGAAAATACAAAGATCATCGTTCTATGAGGAAAATTTCATAAGAAAAACAACGCAATTGTAACAATGGTGAACCAGTGAAATTATTACCTATGGTAGCGCTAGTGATGGAATTGAAACAGTTACACGCCAGAATGACGGCAAATATTGCTGAAGATATTTTCATTTTGAATGCTTGGCAAAAAAATCTAGGGATAGATAAAACTTGACTTCAGGAATAACAATAGTGAAAGATGTCGTCGTGCAACTAATATTTTATTTCACAAGAATCTGACGAGTGACGAGTTCAGACTGGTTTGCCAACTTAAAAAATATATACTTACGACTATTTGTACACGTATTTTCTCGACATTCGAATTGAAAAATAATAGCTGTGGCGTTGGAACAGGGGAAAAAGAAGGTGGTATTTTCGAATAAAAAAATAAAGAATTTGAAAGTACTTAACAAATAAAAAATGTTTTATAAACACAATCAATGGAAGATGCAAGCTATATTTTTTTCACAATAACCGGTTTTACTTTGAGCTGGCGTTTTAGTCAAATGTATGCTTTAAATCATATGTGGGCAACCACCGGCCCGCGAGCCAGATGCGGCCCGCCGAGCTTTTTTGTCCGGCCCTGATTCATCTCGGCGAAGTAATAGAGAAAGAAATTAATAATTCCAGGGAGGGATTGAATAATGGGGATGACACGTTCATTATATTTATAAAAAAATATATAAGAAGTAGCAACGTGTTTTATTTAATATAAAATTAAAAATAACTATGATTATTCCACGTATTGTGTAACTAACTGTGACACGTGTTTCGCCTCTTTCAGAGGCATCTTCAGACTTACTATCGCAAAATTTGCTTAAGTAATGAAGCAAGATTTATTCTAAAATTTTAATTATGAAGTTACGAAATAAAGCAAACAAATAATGATACTAAAGAGCTGCAATCTGCTGAGATTGGGATTTTTCCCTTTTAATGGAAGCAAGGAGGGGGTTATAGAATCGAAACAAAGCAAACAAATATAATAATACTACTAATGACGTCTTTCATACAATACAACGATATTGGTTTTGTGTTTCAATGCATAAGTATGCGTAATGGGCAGATTGTGTTTAGCCCCCAACGATCAACAGAAGCTTGACAGATTGAAACACAATCGTTTGTGATTGATGACGTTTCCGTACATACAAATACAAAAAAAATAAAATCGTGCTTGATTGCGCCCCAGTGTAAAGAAATATTGTCTGTGGTTACGGCTTAAATGATATAGCCCCTGAGTGGTGTTGCCAGGCTGATGTGACGTTACCTTTTCCCTGTGTAGTATTTATAGGGTTATTGTTTTTTTTTATGCCGGCTCAGTTTAAAATTGTAATACAAAACACAATCGAGAATATGATTGTAGGTAGACGTAACATTGTCTTATATTGACAGAGGAAAATTAAAACAAAGATATTATATTCATTTGGGAAAGGTTAGTTACGCTTATAAATGTATTTATTTTGTTCAGCGGCCGAATTGCTGTTCATTTTTATTCATCCATCTAAAGTTTTGGGTGAAAAATGCAGGTCGGGCTTAGCCCACCTAGCCCAGTACCTAGAACCTACAGTTGCCTACTGGTTTTGTTTATGATGGTGTGCGTAATTTATCAGACGCAGTCCTTCCATATTTGACTGCATTTACATTGACACAATTCTCGCGCATTCGGACGCATTCCATCTAATCTTGCACGACTGCGCCCCAGAGTATATCTAACCTTCTATTATCTATGATGTACCGGTCTGTTTTGTTTATGCAGTGGAAGAAGCTTGTTACCATACGTGTGTTGCTATTACTAAAAAGCCTTCTCAACAAAAACAAAAAAAAAGTAATTAATTAAGTCGATTATGGCTAAAATTTATCACACTTTATGTATAATAATTTGATGTAATGTTCAAAATATTCTTTCCTTTTCAAGAATATTTTCGACACATGGCCTTTCTTATTTAACATATTTATTGTATACTATAATCTAATGATATTACTCACTTATTTTTATACAAAAATTCTTTTCATTTATTGAATTCTACAAAAGTGTTAAAAATTAATAGCTAGCTCACTGTTTGTTAATGGAAAATCTGTAATGCAAAATAAGTTGGCTGTACCTGAAATAAAAGTACTAATAGTACCAAGTTTATAAAAAATTGAAGTTATTTGACTTTTTCATCCTCTGCGCAAGATTGTCGAATAACAAATCAAAGCAACCGCCTAGCAAAAGCGCTTTGCAGTTCTGTTTACAGATACTTAATCTGTTGGATTTGACGACGCAGTATGAAAATAAAAGTTTATTTGGTGCCCATTTAGCAAATTTTTCAGAATTAAATTTTATTGACAAATAAACAATAATCTCTGCACATCCTAATACTGCTTAAAAATTTCAAATCGATAACCAAATTTTATTTATTTGACTTTTTCATTCGTTCCGCAAGATTGTCGAGTTACATATCAAAATAACCGCCTAATAAGCGTTTACGAGTTCTGTTTAAATATCCTTGGTTTGTTGCGATTTGACAACGCAGTATGAAAATTAAGGTTTCCTCTTACTTCGCGGAGTGATTAGCTAACGTCTCAGAATGAATTTTATTGTTAAAGAAACTATAGTCTCTGCACATCCTAATACTGTTTAAAAATAGAAAATAGATCACCAAATTATAGTTTTTCTTTAATACAAAATTGAGGTTATTTGACTGTTTCATCCCATGCGTAAACTTGTCAATTTACATATCAAAATGACCGCAGTGTAATGCACTTAGCAAGTTTTGTTTACAGATCCGCAATCTGTTGCGATTTGACAACGCAATATAGAAATTATGGTTTTTTTGAGGGATTTTCCCTTATTTCACGGAGGGATTAGCTAATTTATCAGATTGAATTCTATTGGAAAAGAAATAATAATCTCTGTACATCATATAATCACCTTGTAAAGCGTTTTGCAGATCTGTTTACAGATCCGTTGCAATTTGACGACGCAAAATTGAAATAAAGATTTCATTCGTGTCCCTTATTTGAGAGTCGAAAAAAATTACTTTTGAGTGTCGCAAATTTTATTAAAAAACTGTTATTTCAAACCTGACTTTTGAAAACCGACAAGCAGTTGATTTAGCAAAAAAGGAAATATATACATATACTAATCCAATAATTCACATGTAGCCGAGTGATCATCGTTGTACTCTTTAGTTGCTCTGCCCACCTTTTTAATCTTAATGTGGACACTTTTGTAAATTTAATGCTGACACTCATTATAGTAAATGGTTCGAAGTTTATACAAAGTAGTTTTTACAGAAGAATAAATATTTTTAAATGATGCGCATATTTTAATCCTCTTTGATAATGTAACATTGCTCTACAAATCATTTTAGATGTCTTATATTTTAGTAATTATTAGAATAAAAAAATCCTAATTTGGGTTTTCGTCGAAAAACTAATTAGTAATATAATATAAATGCATTATTTGAATGGCGAAGACCACCTGTATTCTTATTTAAAATTACAAATGTTATATTTTGTAGTTGACATTGAATAATCATCTATTCTATATTACGGGGTATTTCTATGTACGGAAGCTTCTGTGTACGGAGGAATCTGTATTCGGAAGAATCGGTGTACGGAGTATTCTTTTTCGGAGAATTCGTGTTCGTAAAAATCCCCGAACCACTTAAAATATATCGCTTCATGGCTTAGAGCAGGTCTGGGAAATCTTTTCATTTCTGAAGGCCACATTCATTTGTCTGATTCAACATAAGGCCACAGCAAAGAAAATGTTGACACCCGCCCCCCCCCCTTTTTTCCGACTGTCGAACACATAATGGGTTGATTACGCTCTTTTTCCAAACTTTTTTTAAGTGAATATTTTTAAGTCAAAAGGCCGCATCAGAGTAGCCAAGACGCCGCATGCTGCCTTAAGGCCGCAGGTTCCTCTTCACTGGTTTACAGGTTGTGAGTGTATGCCGCATACATAGCACAGCACACTCTGAGTATGATTGCCCTGATTGGAAACCTTAATACTTATTTATTTTTTTATTGATAAAATATTTTCCTTGCAAGTCTCAAAGGCTCTCGTCAACTTAAAAGAAAAATAATATTTTTTTAAAATAACATTTATTTATTGTACTTACACGTAAAAAAATATTTTTTAATAAATTCACAATTATTATCTATAAAAAAGTAATAATATACTGAATGTTGTTATAACTATGTATATAAAAATAAATAGGTTTTCTTATGATTGATTAATCGTCACTGGTTTAACTATCAAACAGTATTGACATGAAGAAAATTTCAACGTAAATCATTTATTCTCGGTCGCTAATATTATTTACAAAAAAAAACCGTTTGACATAATCATTAATTTCATAAAGATGAAATTGATAAATTAGTTATTTCACAGGTTGTGTAATAAATGAATGTTTTAGATATTAGTTTATTATTCGTGAATGGAGAAGAATAATCTCCCGCAATGGTCCTTAATGGTAATTTTAGGGACCCATTATTTACTATTTTCTTACACACAAGAAGCTTTCATTGAATAATAAATTTTATATCCATAGTTTTAACTTGAAAATCAGTTTTTTAACGATCGCATATTTTGGCAGAATATATTATAAGATTGAAACCATTCTAAAATACACCGTTTTTGCCACAGATAGAACAAATCAATTTAGAACCGGCTATAAGACAATAAAAACCACAACACACCCATAATTGTCTACTGAGGTAGAAGGACATCTATTGGTATCTTAGAATATAATTTATTTACTATTACTTTGGTCCCAACTTTGATGGCCTCTATCGCCGGAGGACTGACTTCTTTCATTACTTCTTCCCAGTTTTCATTTAAGAATCTATTCATTGTGTCACCTGAAACAAACAACAATCCACATAAGTAATGATTTTTAACATATCATAAAACAAAATAATTTAACTTTTTAATAAAGGTGAGAGCAGCGGTCTACAGCGACATATATAATTAAAACAAATCGTTTAGTCATTTAGTGTCACTATATTTTTTTACTTCATATCAATTAAAAATAATAATACATATTTATCATGATGGATAAAAATAATACTCATTTTCAAAGATATCTCATTTTTTTCCTTCTTACCTAGAGCTTTGTCTCCTCCGAATAGGTTCTTCAAATCGAATGTTGTTTTTTCTAGTTTACATTTCAGGTAATCTTTTGCAATGTGGAAATGGTCTTTTTCTTCTGCACCCTTCACTACATCAAAATCGTATTTGTACGTGCAGTTTGACTTCTCTGTAAAAAATACAATAATACATTAAAAATCTTGAATAAAATATTTTGTGAAGAACTGTGACACTGGCAGTGACATCTATCGATAAGACTAATGGGAAAAGGTTATCTTTACAAGCAGCTGTGAAATTAATAAAATCTATATTGGTACATTTTCGAAATAACCTCAGTTAAGCGAGGTAATCCTTGAAATACTAAAGACATTCCACATTGGAGTTTAAAATTATACTTTTTTCCTGAATACGGTTCAATTCTCAGTTGTATTAGTGCAGTGAGGCACAAACTGCGGCCCGCACGCTGCCCTTTTTGAATTATGCGGCGGCCCTTAAATCTTTTTCTCAAACATATTTTTTTCACGTAAAACATTTAAGCGTTGGAATTGTTCGATTATGTCTGTTGAAAGAGGTATATTGTTTTCGTTATGTAGAAATAACCGTGATGGTCCTATCGGGCATCCAGATCTAGTTTCGTCTCCAGAAAATTTCGCTCACTTCAAGAAATTTGCTACTTCTTTTGGAGAAAAAGTTTGCCTTCGCTGCCCCTCACCATTCAATCCTTAATCATATTATATCTGTTTCAAAATTAAAAGTTGTCTCATTAGTGCCATTAACTATCATTCTTGCTTATTATTATTTAATTATTTTTTTACGTGTAGTTATACCAATTCAATGTATTTAATTAACCTTTATTAATATCTTTATATTTTTAATTATTATTATTGTTGCCTATCAAATTGTGCCTAAAAACATGTATCTTAACTGTATCATTGAGGAGATATCGTCTTCGGTGTGATGCAGAAAGGAAAACAAGTTTATCGAATTAAAAAAAAAAAAAAATGTAAGGAAGCTTTTTCTTCAATGAAGGAGAATAAATCGGTTCATAGAAACAGGCTTACAAATGTCAAATAAAAAAATAAATAAAAATTAACCAATAACGCATTAACTTATGAATTGCATATAAATGAAACATAAATAATTCACAATGAAACGATCTTTAAAAAGCAAATTTTCGAAATAACACGGTCAAAATAATATAATGGAACTTATTACTCATTTATCTAAATTCACTTAATCTTTTTACACGGCTTTAAGGTTGTTTTTAGATGGAACGTACATATTTTCTGTATAAAAAAGGATTGAGCGTACTTTAAATCATTTTTTTCTTTGCGGCCCGAACCCAGGATAATTTGTTTTATGCGGCCCGCTAGAAGGTAAAGGTTGTGCATCACTGTATTAGTGTATTAACACTAATACGTCATCAATCCGCAACACATTCACTGCGAACATAACAATTTGTTCAGTTGCTCTGAACGCTTTTTTGGGTTGATTTCAGCGATGGCTACCAATACGTTAACAAAGGGCTCGCTTAATATCAAAGCAATTTTCGGTGTTCTGGGGAAGGACTTTTTTTTCAATCCTATGCAATTATATGCAATACTTAAATAAGAAATCGATTGTTACTTACACTTATCATATGTAACAATATCGACTGTGGGAAGGAAAGAGGACGTAACCTACACATAACAAATTTTACTGGAGACACAAAAAACGTTCTTTGATGATTTTGGGCCAAAGACAAATTATGAAATATACACAACCTTGAAGTGCACGGCGACTGATAAAATGATTTTTTATTATCTTAGCCTAATATTAATTAAATAAATTGTTATAGAAAAAGCTCTTTCTAGGTCTTTTTTCCTGATCGCAACTTTTACAGGCCCTTCTTTTTTAAAACTTAAAAGCTAAGTTTAGATACTATTTTTGCATTTTCAACTCACATCCTTTTGACAGAACGTGTATAAAATTATATACATTGTGATTATCGAAAAAAGCTGTTTTTGAAACATTGGGTTACGTCTTTTTTCCTTTCCACAGTCGATATGCAATTTACCGTAAACTTATCAATGTAAATGGCTAAAAATGTACTGCTGTGTATACTGAAGCTGTCGTAAATAATATACAAGTCAAAAATTTCAGTTATATACTAATTTTATCAGAGAATAATGTTTTCTCTTAAATTAACAAGGGGCTCGCCAGCCTTAGTAAAATGTAACAAGGGGATCGCGCGAGCCCGTCCGAACCCCGTCCAACCCACCCCTGGTTGATTTGTTCTATGTTCACTACTTTGATCTATCAAACGCTTCACTATTGTCATCATTGAACTTCTCTTTTCATAATAGTCGATTTGTTAAACGTATATGGTGTCGGAGAAAAAGGTTATTCACTGCTTAGAAATTTTCAGACCGTCCAAAATAAATGTCTAGACCAGCATGTATAATTTTATTAACTGGTCAAAAAAGTAAGTTAAATAGAGGCAATTTTCAAAAAAGAAATCAAACTATTTTTATACGCTTGAAAACGAGAAACATATTACAATCGCATTAATTGCGTATAATGGGATTTATCAGACATAAAAAAAATTGAAACGAATAAAACAAAATTCACGGAAATTACTTACTTAAAGCCATCGACTCGACATTATTGACACTCGTCAGATTGATTAATAACAATGGAGGAGATGATCGAAATTGATACGTCATTTCATGGTCTACCAACCCAAAAAAGTATGTTCTTAGAGCAAGTACAAAAAAAAAAAATATTTTCCCCGTGAAGTTGTTGCATATTAGTGACCAGGCTATATTAATGTAATAAAATACTTAAAAATCTTTGAATACGACTGCTGGATTACTTAATACTTAATAAAAATCACAAATCATCCGGTAATCAAACACAATAATTAAATTAGTGCCTAACATAATAATAAAGTGGTACACCATTTTAAGATTAATTATCGTAACTTTTTAAAATCTTAACTGCTTTAACAGTCAACTGCATTTACAAATAATAAAATTTAATTGGTAGTTTCAAAACTTGCAACACAAGTTTACGTCCAAGGTCTTTGAAATACTCGCTGCTGCACTCTCGATTTCCGATGCCTAAGCGAGTAGGGGAAATGTGGATAGATGGGACATGCCCAGTGATCGAATTTTATGTCAAGTATATTTTCCCCTAAAATAAATTCTGAAGTTGACAAGATGAAATTAAACTGTTTTGGGAAAATAATAAAGTTGTAAACTTTTCATATAATCAGTGAGTTTGATACTAAATAATTACATTATGCGATTGGTGTTTGTGATAAAAGTTCATATACTATGTTATAAACCATTAAAAAAAAACCTTAATCATCAAAGATTACTGGTAAAATATAGATTTTTTTATGACAATTCACATATCGCTACCTGAAAGCGACAGTGAAATAAAATCGAATCCGGATTACATTCATCCCCAATTAATCCGGATAATCGAGGTATTACTATACTTTTTTAATAATAATATTTTCCACAAAATTTTCGAAAATATGCTTTATGCTACCCAACTCTTCTCTACCATACCTTCCTTACTAATTACAATTGCGTTTGGCTCGCGGGCAAGAACCGGTTAAATTACATCGACTTAGTGTGTTTACAGTCGCTTTTTGGGTCGTCTTCACTCGTTCGATGCATTTAATTTTATCTCTACGCATTTTACACTTATACAAAATCTGCAATCAGGTTAAATATGTTGACATAGTGGACGTTTGAGAACGAGTTTCATTCACAGAATGTTCGTTAAATAAATAAATTCGCTTGTGATATTAAGCTAAACCAATGTAACGCAGGCCTGTAGTAGGGTCTCCAAAATCTCCAAAAAATAGAGAAAGTTGTGCAAGGGCTAAAAAGTCCCCAAATTTACTTATTTTGGCAATTCCGTAAATCCCTGGATTTTTCAAATTGCAAATTTTGGAAGAACTTAAGGTCTCGCGTCTTTTTATTTCGGGAATTCCGTAAATTCCTAGGATTTTGGATTCGAAACTCTGGAAAGAGCTAAAATAAAATTATCAATCCATAAATCTCGGGTTCGCAAAAAGGGTTCGGGTTTGGATGCCCTAGCCTGTAGATATTACATACATACATAGTTCACAATACAACTTTATTTTAAGAATAAAACACTTTTTCTTACTAATTCCGCATGTTTTGATAAAGATTCGAATCGGTTTTAGTTGATGATATTCGTGATGTACGCAACCGGTCATGATCTTTATTAGTAAATGTTAAATTAGTAAATACAGAAACTATTTGTTTTTTAATAAAACGCTTTTTTACCAATAATTGAACAGTGCACACCTTAGAAGTAACTATTTTATTTTACAAATAACGAAATGGAAATTCAGAAAATTGAATATCAGAAGTATAAATATTTACACTAGGAAACTTTTTTCTGAACTCAGCATACTTCTGAAAAAAATATTTCGACGTGTTATGTACAGTGGTGGAGTGGAGGGGGAGATCGAGGGGTCGGCCCTGCCACACTTTTTCTGGACGATTTAAACAATTTATGATAACATTTTATTTCCTACATAAATATTTTTGTAATAATGTATTGGAAGAACGTTTTAAATTTATTGGTGGGGAAATTGGATCACTGCGGTAAGAGAGCTTTCAAATATTATAATTAATCAGCGCTCCCAGACTTTTTAGTTACACCACTGTTTATGTATGTATGTAAAAAAATATCATTTTTAAATCGAACCATAAATATATATAGCGACGCTAAAATACACTGCAATAGTGTTACATGAAATTTGAGGACGATTTCAAAAAATATTAACAAAATAATATTACTATGATTTTTAATTATATTCTACTGAATATAAATTAAATTCGATAAACTTGTTATAGCACAGATTTTGACACGTGTTTCGCCTTTTTGAGAAGCATTTTAAGGCAAACAATCGTAAGATTATTAAGATGTGTGTGTATTGTATGAAGGGTTTAATGTTTCGGTGGTGAGGGTCAATACATATATTCGGATTTGAGAATCAAAGTATTTTTATCTACAACTACAGATTTCGTTTTGTTTTAGTGAAATTTCCCACAGTGTACTTGTAATTTTTTATTTATGACTATCAATACCAATTCTTCGATCATATACCGTGGACGTTTAAACCGTTTAGTCTTATAATGTTTTTTGTAATAAAAATAATAAAATATTTTTAGTACTTTTTCCACTTAAAATTTATTTGACCAGGACCGGTTTTGCTCCTCACGAGCATTATCAACTGACAAGGAAAATAAATTAAACAGTGCTATTTATACAAGTTAAATTGAAATAAAAAGGTGTAAGCAACTACTTACAAAGAAAAGGATTTGTCTTTGGCTTTTACTCATATATGAAAACTACAATAAAAAAAATATCTCTCATGCTCATTTCTTTGCATTTAAGGAACGATTTATATATGAACATTGTTAAAGTTTATAAGAAACATATTAGACAGATGAGGGTCCTTACACGTATCGGATAAGGAAATATAATATATTAAATTACATATTATGTAATTTAATTATATACGTATTAAATGTACCCATTATACAAGTAATAATTATGAGTTGAATTATTTATATGCACAGAAACAATTAACTGTTGATAAAAAATTCCTTCACTTCCTCAATCAAAACAACATGCAAATAAAAACATTAAATGTTATTAAATTATAATAGGTTTTCCTCATAAATAATTTATTCAATCACGATTGCTCTAGTTATAATTGAAATTTAAATTATTGTTTACAATATAATTACAATTAATGAAAACTGTGTATCCTCGTATAACAATATAAAAATATGGTTCACTCATCATCCATATTTATTAATACCAACTCAAGGGTTGTAGCGGAAGAGAATGTAAATACATTCAACCTTTTTTTTACAAGATTTTGAAATAACACGGTCCACTAAAAATAACGAATCCTCTAATGCGGTTTCCCAACGCGGGGCCTTCGCCCCACCGCGGCAATGCGCAAATCATTAATATTTGTTAGAATTTTTAATTAAGCTCGAAAATTACTGTTGCCAATTTCCATCATCGTATTTAGTTGAATACGGCTTAAGCGCTGAAAATGATTTGTTATTGAAAAATAAAGGAATCGTCTGGATATCAGAAACCGTGGAAATTTACAATTAAATTTACCAAATTAGTACCTCACCTAAAAGCTCTTTGCAACCCGCATCAAGCGAAAGGTTCGCAATAATTTGAATGATGTTTTTTTTCCGATTTGTACATGTCACATAATACATCACATCCTTGCTGAAAATTATGAAATTAGATCTCTTACCAGTTTTTATGGTTAAGTCGCCATCCCCTCGTATTGGCAGTATCAAAATCTGCCCGTTCACAGTGTAATGCCCTGTCAATGTCAGCGCTATAGCGAATTTTACGACAACTTTTTTCTTCACTAAATCAACTCTGAAATTATACAAAAAATCTTTATTAACTCATCGAGACCAATTCAAATTTTACCCATGGAATCCTTTTATCATTTCTGTAAACTGTGTTTCTTTTTCTTTAAAATCTTTCAATGCCCTTCCTTGAGCCAATACACAGGCGTGTGAAGAAAGACCAACATTAACGAAAAACATAACAATCTCTTTTACATCAGACGAAATGGAAAAAGTGCTCACACTATTTCGAATTATAATATAATTATATTATCCCTTGATTAGAACTTGAATAGGTGTTCCGCGAACACACACAAGACTTAAAATCCACTATTTTTCAATATTTTCCGAAAACTTACAATTACGATTCCTTGGTTCGCAACATTTTCCATGACAGAAAAACCAGCATGCATTCAGCGTAAGTGATTATGCAAATCTGACGTGTTTTATCAGTTAAGTATATTTCGTATTTATACTATTATGACCGACTTAACATAAGTTAAGTGTTCCGTTAAAATTTCCGTATTTTTAAAGTGTTCCATTGCCGAAAAAGTTTGGGAAACCCTGGACTACATATTAGGATCTACATATAATACTTACTTAATGGAATATAATTGTGCATTTTTAAAGCCGTGTGCTTTTGTATTATCCAATACGATTCCGAGGCCCCCGTTCCCTTCCGTAGAGATATCGATGCGTCCTATTGACAAGGGGTCGAGTGGTTCGACTTCCAGCTCTGGCACTCCTCCGCTGAAGACAGGAAGAGCGCTGCGACCGGCTTCCAATACGCAGCTGTTCAGATTCTTGTCGGTACTCTTGCATATTTTGAAGTAAGACGCTGTAAATAAATACATATTACAATAATTTGGCATAACAGTTGCAAAACGCATCGACATATATTATAAAGCGTAAGTATTTCGTAATGCCCCTCAAGAGAAAAAATCAAAATAACACATTTTTTTCATTTAACGTCACCGCACTTTCAGAATTTGGTAAGTAACGAAATTTATACAAAAGATTCTTGGATATCAATTCATTGTCAGAAATAACTCAATTGTCGTTTATTGTTTAAGTCTATGAATTATTTAATTTAATTTGTTCACAATGCCTAATAATCAAGTAAATGTATTCCGAGTAGATCTCAATAAGTCCACTTGTTTTTGTTCAAGTAAGTTTTTTTTACAAATTTAATTTTAATAAGTTCCAATGCTAAGTCATTAATTAAACGGATCTCGAATGATAGCAAACATAACTCAATATCTGAAGTTTGGTTTCTTGTACTGAAAACGAAAGTGAGAATTTGACCCGTTAACTCATGTACCCACATACCATTAGTTCACTCAAGCAAACATCTAAGTGCTAATAATTTCTTACACAATTTAGTTATTGCAGTCAATATCATTATTAATAATTGTTTAACAGTGCGTTCTTTTATTGCAAGATACTCATACTAACCTGACCTTTATTTTGCGAGAAATTTATTGCACAAATAAAAAAAACCGCCTACATTTTATACGTTTTATAAACACAGATTTTAAATATGCAATTTGTATTACGACATTTTTGATAAAAAATAATATTGTACATATGCAAAACTATTGAGTTAAATTTTGCGATATGTGATTATATCACTTTTAATGTCTTCTCTGTCAATATTTGGTAAAAATACATAACAATGAAAAATAAATACTTTTTGTACTCATATTTTTTATTATAGATCAGGACCAGTTTCGGCCATCGTGATGAACTGATCGTGATCAACTAATGAAATATAAAACAATCCAGAGCTATTAATATTGGCCTTAAGTAAATATATTTCAGCACAATATTAAATTTACTTGCACCTCGATTTAACCAAACCAAACCAAATATGTTGGTACGCTAATCATTGTTTCAATTTATATTTCTTAAATAAGCTTCGTCTTAATTAGCCGGACCCTTTTTGTGATCCCGGAATTTCGGGATTCACAATTTTTCAGAACCCGAGATTCCGGGATTGATCATTAAATCGTGTCACAATTGTTTGAGATTCTTGGAGAATTACGAGATTCACAATTACGTAGGCGTGTTGGTTTTCGGGATACCGGACGAAATTGAGAGATTTTAAAATAATCTAAAAACGAAAGTGAAGCAAAAGCAAAGCAGTGAATTACAATGTCCTCGACAAAATCGTCAAACTTGTAAAGCGTATTATCATAATACTCTATATCAGTGGTTTCCAATCTGTATGTTTCTGCGCCTCCATTTGAAGAAAAAATATCGTCTAGGTCAGGGATGGCGAACCTTTTTCGCAAGTGGGTCAAATTTGATTTAATTTTTTTTTTAAATCATGTCACGGGTCACATATAGGATCCCGGGATTGGGATTAGCTCACCGAGGAATTTGAAATCTTCAATTCGCTATACCTTTTCCTCGAATTATCTCCAAACCTCGTTTTTTTTTTTAGCTCACCGAGGAATTTGAAATCCTCGATTTAGTATACTTTTCCCAGATTGTCACAGAAACTCGTTTTTCATCATTTCTAAAAGTTCATTTCTAAAAGTTCAAGCGGGTCAGATAATTTCTCACGCGGGTCCCTGGTTCGCCATTCCTGCTCTAGGTGCACTTCAAAGTTGTGTATAATTCGCAATTTGCATATGTCACAAAATCATCCAAGCACATTTTTAGCGCCTCCCATAAAATTTGATATGTGTGGGTTTCGTCCTTTTTCCATTCCACAGTCGATTTGTATGTATGTCTACTATTGAAAATATATTTTCACTGTCACTTGAGAAATTATATTATTTCTCAAACTGTCATTGAAACTTAATTAAGTGGTTGTAAAATGACCAGTAAAAAATCTTATGTGATTAAATATTTCAACCCTTGAGTTGCGTTAGGTTAGGCAATGTCAATATCATACTCACAAACCAATAGTAGTCAAATATAGATAGCTTCACTAATACTAAGCAGTGAAATTGTATATTCATTGTATGATATATTCTCACGTTTGACGAAAAAAGTAGTAAAGGGACAAGTTAACGAAAATATATTTAAATTAGTGATAATCTAGTTTGTCTTAAAATACACTTTCGCTTAAAAATACAAAGTAAAAATACACCAAATTAATTTCAATAACGTTACAGATGTTGTACTTAATAACGCCAGTTATTAAAAACATACTTAAATAAAGAAAAAACTCAAATATTAAACATAACAAAAAAATAGTTTTTCAAGTCATAGTTAAACACGATACAACCGTTCACCAAGCGACATTTTAAGTTAATCCGTGCACTTGAATGCCTGAAGATGCCGAAAGACAAAACTCGAGTCGTAAGTGACAAAACGTGTGAAAATTTACAAAATTTTAAGGATTCAAGTTTCACCAAGCATCTTCAGTCGAAATGTTAAATTAATACAAAAATACTTAATTGAATATTAATATGGGTTAAAATAAACCTTTTGCACTTTTTGTAAGATAAAAACAAACTTAAATAATACTGTGTAAATCTTTTATTTTAAATAAAATTCACTCACGAATCTGGGCCGCATTGCAGGTACCGAAGATAATTGAAACAAATATTAAAATAACTCTCATTTTCACGTATATTTATTTCTCTGACACTTGCTGGTTGGTTGCTAGAGACGACCCAACTGCAGGGGCTTTAGACAATTAGTATGCGTGGACGACGTCCGGTCGTCTCCTTATATATCGGAATTAAGATCCTTTTTTCTATGAGCGCACGGCGTGAAAATAATGGCATCTCAGTAATTCGCTTGAATAACTAACTATAAATTATTTGTTCGAGTGAATATTAATTAACAATTACGTTTTGATTCGAATGGTCTATTGCAGGACGTCGTGAGCCAGGCCCGGCAAGTTTACATGGCCAGTATTATTATAGCTGGCCGTGGCCAATTATTTATTCAGTTTGACTTCATGTATTATACATAACAATCTAAAAAGCTTGAAATACATACATTACATTTCATTCCAAGGCATTGGTATTTGTGATTTAACATCATATAATTGTAAGCTTGATGGATTTGTGTATTTTTATAAAAAAAAAGTTGAATTCTCGATCTGTCGTTTTCACATTCGTCGTTTTTCAACATGTATTGTTTATTTTTTACATTCCCGGCTGAACATTATATTAAAAAAATAAAGTATTAATTCCAGGGGTGGGCTGGAGGGCCCTTGTTAGATTTTACCACGGCCGGCGAGCCCCTTGTTAAATTAATAGAAAACAATATTCTCAGATCAAATTAGTACATAACTGCAATTTTTGACAAATACTATATACGACAGCTTCCAGTATACACAGTAGTACATTTACAGCCATTTACATTGATTAGTTTATGGTAAACTGCATATTGTTGCATATTTTAAGTGTATTAAGTAACAATTGTTTGCTAATTAAAAATATTGCATATAATTAATTGCACATGACTGATAAATTACTTTGATATTAAGCGAGCCCCTTGTTAACGTATTGGCAGCCCACCGCTGATTAATTCCATATTATTTATTGAGATCAGGACCGGTTAAGCATTATCAAGTGATAGCATATAAAACTATCATAGAAATAATAATAAAATAACATATTGACTTTGCTATTACACTTTATATAAAATGTATTGTAAAAAAATCCATACTAATCGTTATATTTCTTCTGGAGCTTTCTTATTTAATTCATTTGTGTTATTTTTGATTACGAATTATGTAGTATAGTATTCGTGTGTAAGAAATCCCAAACAATTTTATTTTTAATATTTTGTTTCGACACTAGTATTTTTTCGTTCTTTGTCGTTCGTTTTCCCTACTTTTATAGAAATATCACTGTATCAATTTAACCGTTTGAATACCGCGCAAATAAATCATTAATATATCCCAGAGATACTACGTGTTTTTGAGAAAAATATTTTTGTCTAATATACACTCGAATTCGATATTTTAAAAACCTTTATTAACTCAGTATAGATGGCACTACACATATTCATCAAAATATTGCTTATATTCTATTAGAATACCAAGTATTTGATTTTTTGAATGTCTTGGACATCCGTGTTCGCTTGCATATGTTCCGGACACCTGTGTCCGCTTGGTATTCAAGTGGTTAAACTTGGTCAGATATTCATGCTAGTGATGAACGAAACCAGTCCTGGTTTATAATGAATAACGTTGAATCATACAAAAGGTGTTTAATTTTTTAATATGAATCTTTTTTTTCATGGCAATTGTTCGTCAAATGATTTAATATTACCCAGATTGATCTTTTTTGTTGAGCGTTTGTCATGTGACTCCATTCAGCCACTATTGCTGTCTCGTCACAAATCTCTACATGATGCCACTAATGACCGCAGTGTAGAAGAAGATTGTAAAGAACGATATGATGAAACAGTTACAGCATTCGCAGAAGCATTTGAAAATTACAGTTTTAGATATATCAAACAAATAGTTTATGCTTTTAAGTTGTCAAACCTGTCAATTATTGGCGGAAAGGCATAAAGTAAAAAAATAAAACACTTTTATTTTTACTGTTTCCATATATATTATCAGAACCGGTTTCGATCATCGCGAATACAATCAACCGATAAAAGATTAATCCAAAATCGGTTATTATATAAAATTGAGTGCGACCATTGGCAAGGTATCTTGGAGTTATCTTAAATAAATCAGGATCTGATCTATATTAAAATATGTTCAATTGGTACAGAAAAGTTTTGTTTTTATATTTTGAATATTTTATGCATCCAGACTTATTGCAAAATGACAAATTCATATTTTCAATGAATGCGGCGGCTATTTTTGTGGAAGTTCATTTTGAATGTAAAATGACATTTGTTATTCCACTTGTCGCGTTACTAAGTTTGACACGTGTTTCACTTCTTCGGGAAACATCATCAAACAGAACATAGGAATGCTATCAATAACAAAGTTATCAAATTTAATTTTATACTGACAAATTCATACTTTCGTCTGACTGTATTTTACTGAGGATGCAATCAATATCGTTATATACAAGATATGGCTAGTACATCAATATTTAGAGTGTGAATGTATATTTGGTC
The DNA here is from genome assembly GCA_031772345.1 of Himalopsyche anomala. Classification (NCBI taxonomy): domain Eukaryota; kingdom Metazoa; phylum Arthropoda; class Insecta; order Trichoptera; family Rhyacophilidae; genus Himalopsyche; species Himalopsyche anomala. The sequence goes on along the minus strand of CM062832.1, from coordinate 13,788,377 downwards.
TATTGCGGACCTTTTAAATGACTTTTTATTATTCTCTCATGATATATGTAGTTACAAGTGGCATCATCCAATCGTCATCAATAGTTTAATTAATTTGTCACTCAGAAGAAAAAAGTGTGAACACCCCTGCTATATACCGCTCGAGTCATGATTTTCCTATTTTAGTATGTCTGATTCTAGTTGCGTCAATCGATGATATTTTACAATCGTAATAAAAAAATACAGGACGCGCGTCAATTTCTCGGGAGAGAATTCTATAGACATAGAAGATAAAGGAATACCTTTTTAGAAATTCTTGTCATCACTTTGTCTATCCCAGCGTAGGCGTTGAATTTTAACAAATCTCACAATGAGATCCGTAGAGCGTTTCCGTAGAGCTAATATTCGAGGAGGTGTCGACATCACAAAATCTCCTCGTTGCAGACGTGGCTGGAAAATATGTCGTAGCATCTTTCGCTCAAACACTTCTTCTAAGAATCCTTAGAGCTAAATGTCCGGACCTTCGACCCAAAGCTTTAACTGTCCTTGAAGGTATCATTGATTTGTATATAGATAACATATGAACGTATTATTTCTTATCTGAACAATAGTAAAAAGTGAGTTTAAGTTTTGTAAGACACTTTTAATTATATTGAAACAATAAATACGGCCAAGTTTCGAGCCAAGAATCACTAATAGTGATCGTGTTTCGAAAGATGTTTAAGGAATCTCTCAAAAAATAACAAAAGGCTCCTCAATCAACACGTTGCCAAGGGTGACAACCGTAAATAATAATGCATTTTTCGGATATTCGATTCAAAGATAAGCTTAAAATTTTCATGTAGAATTTTCGGAAAGTGACTTCACTTACACTATTTTGGATGTTGACTAAAGTAGTAATTCAAAATACTGACCAAAATAATTCCAACAACTTGGTATTGTGATGGTGGTGCTTAATGTTTCTTTATACCAAAGAAACAAATTCATCCAAATCAATTCTTGAATTCTATTATTCTATAGTCTTATATGGTCTATCAATGAGTTAGTAAGAGCTTTGCGATTATTTAGTTTCGATTAGCGAAATCATTGCGAACACAGCGATTCAAAATAACAAATAAATTGATCGCGGCGTGCTTTTTGTCACATAAGACACGCGGAGACCATTTGATACCTTGCATTCGTTTTGATTTATTCCAAGTAAGACATACAGTAAGAGTTTTCCCCTTCAATCAGACGGAGTCTAGGTTCAACTCTCAGTAAGATAAATACGTTTTTTAACATTCATTTGAGATCTTGTACCTACATGAATGTTTTTTTTTGTGTATTTTTGTTTTTAAATATTTAGTGCATTCGCATTATCTGTAATCCCAATGCGCCAAAATTTTCGCTAAACCTTTATTTTTCAAAGATAATATAGTACAGGATTAGTGATAAGCTGATCACTCTCGCTATTCCCTGTTAATTTAAGATTGGAGGGGTGAAGGAAATTTTTAGACATCACGATGATGATTGAAAAAATCATAGCTGTGGAGTCGGAGTCGTGAAAAATAAGCGGATCGAAACATTTTTAAAATATATATTTAATTATGTGTATTCAAACTACAATTGTCTATAGTGTTGACATTGCATGCTTGGCTGACTAAAGATGATCTAATGGAATACATATTTGTAGTCGTCTTTTTTTACACGCCCTGGAAAAATGCTGTTCGTACTGGAACTTGAATTAAATATATCTTCAGACAATTAAAAGGAAGAATCAAAATTATTTTTAATTTAACTTTTAATATTTTAATTAAAAAGGAAGCCAATTATTGTACGAATAAAAGATCAGGCATTTTCCCCAACATTTTTCCGATCGATTTGCGATATTTTTCTTCGAATGTCGGATCACGGTTTTCTTTGAACGCTATAAAAATCCAATTTAATGATTTTTAATTACTTATTATTACAATTTTTAAATATAAAACATTAATGCAATCCATATTTTTTATTTTACATGATAGCTATCATTAAGTTATTCGCATGGAATAAAATTATATCCAATTAATGCGAGAGGTAAATTTTTTCACCTTTGGCATAAAATGAGAAGCAATTAATAATTGTTATCACCCACGCAAAGTAGAATAATAAAATTCATCTCAAGTGAATATAATTATTAAATTGAGCTTACAACCAGCTACGTTGTTGAATTAATTATTAAATTGAAGAAAACATATAACAGCCTCTTCGCGATGGACCATCATAAGCCATCGCTATCGTCAGCCATTGAAACCCTTAACCATCACACGCTGGTGAATCATTCAGTATCTTTTTGTATTAATATTTAAATATGCTGCCAGCTGATGCCACTTTTGAGACGTTGAGACCCAACTCGAAGAGAGTTGACTTCAAAAACACCCTTGTCTTAGATTTTAAATTGACATTTACCGAAACTTGAATACAGATACGCTTGGTTTGTAGAGCCAAGCTCATGCAAACTAGGCCACAACGGCTGCGAGCATCATTGCTCTGCATTGGTATTAATTATCGATAAAATAGCGTTGTTTCGGCCAAACTGGTTAGAGTTATTCCAGAAAACGAATTGATAACCAAAAAAATATTGCGTACTTACTCATTTTTGGCAATTTTGTTACTTTCCAACTTCTGCCATTACAGTGGCGATATATTCCTTTTTTATATTACGTAACTTAAGTAAATACTAGATTTTTTCACCACTCTCTTTTTCCAAAATAGTAAAGATATAACGATATGAATAGTAGTAGAATTTGAGCATGAATAGTAGAAGTCAGCTAATCGTTCCAGAAACGTCCTGTTTTCAAGAATCAAACGGATGGGAGGGAGGATTTAGGACATTACAGACATACGTGCTTTTGAACATAAATTTTAAATCGTTTAAAATCAATTTATGAAACGGTCTGTCTGATCTGGAAGACGGACCCATTAATAATGTAATACTTGTGTTCAAATAATAAAACACAAAATTAAAAGAAAATATATAATCTAATATTCATTTGCTATAATGTTTATTATTGCTATTATTTAGAATTTCGACTGAAGGTGCTTGATGGAAATTTAACATTAAATTAGAATTATTTTCATAATGTACGTTTCCATAAAAATCTTAGTCGAACACAACCAGTCAGTTCGAGTGCATTCGCGCACTGATTAACACCGGAAGATGCCGAGAGGCGAAACAGGGTTGTTTTCGACCAAGATTTTTATGGAAACGTGCATTATGAAAATAATTCTAATTTAGTTTATTATTGCATTAAAAAAACAACAATTTTGTAGTGAATAAGTATAAAAAAATGGTGGTTATGATTGCTTTTCGAGAATTTATGTATTTTTTTAGTTCAAACTGTTTTTCTTATCAATAAAAAAATATTTTTCATTACGTCTTAAGCAGGTACCTACTTCATTGATTGTAATTTCTGTAGCAAATAATATTTAATTCACTCTGAAAATTAATTATGAAGTTACTAAGGAAATAGCATTGAAAATAATTAAATTTCTTTAACTTTTCAATTTTACAAGAATAAACACAACAATGCCGTTTACACATAAAGTATATTAACACTTTTCTCTGTGTAGTAAAATGTACCGTGTTCAATAATATTGAAACACGTGTCAGAATTTCAATTTAATTATAGATGTGTTATTTAAATAAAACAATTATTCGTACTAACTCCACATTTTTAATAGAAGTCAGGGCACATTTCGTTGGATCAGTTAATAATGCTTGTGATGAGCGAAACTGGTACTGGCCTTTATTTTTGATACTGTGAAAATAGTACAAAAAGGTTGTTTTTTTTTTAAAATAAAATCGATGAAATTGACTGATTTGAAGAAACAAATATTTTGCAGGCCTTTCACATGAAATATCTTCGGATCTTTCCAACTTTGATATTTTTTTGTAGATACCAAACCAAAGATTCATATCGTCGGTAATTTTCTACTACCTTGTATATCAAAAAGTACAAATATTCAGAAGACACATAAACGAACTTTATTTGTTCACTAGACCCATCATTTTCTATCACTATAAAAATCCACTGGAATTGTTTTGTCGGCAATACCTTCGAGGAAGTATAATAAGGAAGGAAGCAAAGACGTTTCCATTCTGCCATTCTCTCCTCCATGCTTAACATAGCACATGATCATATTATTTGCCAAGGTTTTTGTATTAGGTTAAATAATGAAATATGTATTATTTTTTTTTTGAAATACGAGTTAAAGGAATATGTATGTATTCTGAATGCATTACATCAGTGATGCACAACCTTTACCTTCTAGCGGGTCGCATAAAACAAATTATCGTGGGTTCGGGCCGCAAAGAAAAAAAATGATTTCAGGTACGCTCAATCTTTTTTTATACAGAACATATGTACGTTTCATGTAAAACAACCTTAAAACCGTGTAAAAAAGATTAAGTGAATTTAGATGTATGAATAATAGGTTCCATTATATTATTTTGACCGTGTTATTTCGAAAATAAATAAGCCATGCAAAAAAATGATTTAGAGTACTTGCTTTTTAAAAAATAGTTTCATTGTGAAATATGTATGTTTCATTTATATGCAAGTTAATGCAATCTTGGTCTTCGTTAATTTTTAACTTTTTTTTAAAATTTGACATAATATTTGTAAGCCTGTTTCTATGAACCGATTTATTCTCCTTCGTTGAAGAAAAAGCTAGCTTACATTTATTAAATAAATGTTTTACGTGAAAAAAAAGATTTAAGGGCCGCCACAAAAGTCATTTGGCCGCGGTTTGTGCATCACTGCATTACATAAAGAACTCAAAAATGGCAAAAGCTTAGAAACATACTTGCAGAAAATTAATGACAAAATGGCATTCTTGGTCTATACTTTTTGTTAGAGTAACATACTTATATTATTGAACAAACACTTACAAAACTTTAAATATATACAGTAAATATTATTAATACGTGACCCGATTAATACCATTACATTTTTTTAGCAACCTATAATAAAATTAAGATTTAGTCCGTTTGAAATGCACGTGTGACTTTTGTCCAAATACTAATGAATTCATTTTCACTTGACCGAAATCATCTAAGTTTTTTTTAAAACTTACTATTGAAAACAACCCATCCAGTGTGTAACAAGTGATAAATCCTTTACTTGAAATTTTGAATGAGAAACATGTTGCGAAAAGGTTCATAATAATTGCAGATTAACCGTGAATCAATTATGATTATTTAATAATGTATTAAAGTAGACATGGAGGAGGAATGAAATAAATCACACAAGTATATTGTTTTCTTTAATCAGACATAATCAAACATAATAATATAGTGACAACAATAATAACGCTTTACTTACGAACGAAAATACATATTCATAATGGACATAATCATTCTATCAATATGATAATTTTGAAAAATACATACTTATATTCTACGCGATAAAAACTGGTACTTGGCATATTTTATTGATAATATATAGAAACGTTTCATATGTTAAATAACAAAGTGTTACTATGTTACATTACCACAAATTGTATTCCAAAATGAAAACTAACGAGCTGGTTTTATTGGACAGAAAAAAGGTAACTTGTCATAACAATGAACTATACTTTAATTTATCTCCGTCGGGTTTTTACAAAAAAACACTATATGAATACAACATTTGTAACATCGAATAGCTTATCGTCGTTCATGGTGCAATACCGCGTTAACGACAGTTTTACTTTATCTGTTTTTTCGATAATGTACATTCATAGAATGCAGAATATTTGGCTTAATAAAAGTGTTTTTAGACAACTAGTAACAATAATTTAATTTTAATTTAATTCAAATATTTGTCACTTACGCGGTATTGCATATCCAACGACGAAATAACAATATTATCGTTGTTAATAAGCTCATTAAGCCCAATTTTTTTTATCCAACCCTAACATAAATCTTGAATGAAAATATATAGTTAAGATTTTTTTTCCACTTTGTACAACAAACAATAGAACATGATTTTGATACATTTGTTATTTAACTGCGACACGCGTTGCGTCTCTTTGTGACGCATCTTCAGACTTACTTTCGCGTGGTTATTAAATTTATAAATAAAGTAAACATTAATACTATGTAATTCTTTACATATACATTAAAAAATGGAGGTTGGGAATATTTCTTTCTACTGGACGCGGGAAGAGATAAGATACAAATAATTATATAACTTAAAAGAAAACCCCCAACCTACATTTAGTTAATAAGCACTGCTGTTTGTTAATAAGCTAGGAAGTAAATATGAATAATTAATGTTTTTTTTTACGAAAATTTGGAATCCCTAAAAGTGACGTTGCTCCTTCATAGACAGAAGATTAAATCAAGATTTTAAATGTAGTATTTATATACTTTTGAGTTTCTCTTCAAGTGTGAAATTTAGGGTAAGAGAATTTGATCAAACGGAGCTATTTCCAAGAAAGCCTTAACTGAAGCCGAGACGCCTTTTTGAAGAGCTTTAGCAACTGATGGGCCCATGTCATTGATTATGTCAACCCAGTTGTCGTTCAGCAATTTATTGGTATTTTCACCTGAAAAAAATCAATATACAATAAATAATACATGTTTAATAATGTGTTAACAAATAATTTTACCTGGGTGGTGTCGGTAAAACGATTTATATTAGCCATTATATTATTACTCTTTATATAGGAAATTCAATACAATATTTATATATTCGTATGAAATTGAAACCAAAATTTAATTATGAATGTATTTAATAAAATAGTTTGCGATAAATTTGTTATTCGAAATCTGTTAAGACCTACATTGACAGGTTCTATAGTTAATGAACCATTTGGAGATGTTTCATTTTTTAATGAATAAGTTTTTTTTATGAAAACAGCTTGTATATGATGTATTTTTTAACGACGGCATTTTGTATGAATTATTGAAATACTAATTTGTATATACTCGCCGAGTACTGCGACCCTATTGGCCGTATTTTATAAACTTTTTCGTATTGACGGTATTGATATTTGCAATACCGGTATTCAATAAAAAAAATATTCGTCCGGTATTGCAACCCTCATAGTCTCTAAAAGTCATTGAAATAAAGATAAAACAAAACCAATTTTAATTAACTCACGTTAAGACTATCCAACATATTTATTGTATTTACAGTTGTTATTATTCCGAATGCGGCCCTCGTATAAATTTTAATTTTCTGCTTTTTTATATGTACCTGTATTTGCGTACCACACAGCATAACATAGTACACACACACACAGTGTATATCGTACCTGTTATTGACATATTAAAAAAACACAATATTCCTTTGTACATATATCAAATTTTATTTACTCAGTTGATAATGCTCGCCATGAGCGAAACCGGTCCTGATCTTTGTAAATAAATTGGAAATAATCACAAAGGAATAATGTACTTTTCTTAATATAATGCTTTTCCACCAAGTTTCGCCAGTAATCATTGAAAACTATTAACTATTAACATTATTCACTTTTCAATGGTGACAGCAATGCCACCTGATTTAATTATTTGGCAAATAATATTTTCTCAATAAAAAAAATACAACACAATTCGAAGCACAAATAATGTTGCTTTGCTTTGGGATGTGCAATAAGAATGCTAAGCTGCAGTGGGAGGTGATGGGTACAGAGTTGAGTAACTCAGAGAATATTAAATATATTACCTAGAAGTTTGTCTCCATTAAATAGATCGTCCAATTGGAAATGCGCTCCACCGACTACATACGATATCGTATCATTCTTGAATTGACCATACACCAGTCCGTTTTCTTTTTCGACCAGATCAAAATAAAAGACGTATATTATCTTGACGTCCTCTGAAAAAAAAAAATATTTGAAGTGCTCTTGCTCAATTCACCAATAAAAAAAAAACGAAAATAAATTAAGACATGTTACACATCGTTCATAGGAAAAGCAATTAATTAATTGTGCAGGGCTATTCTCAAATTCATTAATTCATATGATTTCCCAATGGATGTATTTCAACATATTTTTTTACGAGAACTTCTTTTTACTCGATTGATTAACCTCATAGAAAGATAGGATTAAGGCATGACTAGTGATTAACTGATCGCTATCACTTAAGTACGTTTATTTTAGAATTGGAAGGGGGGAGGACTTTTTTAGAAATTACAAACACCCATGCCTTCGAACAGAAATCGATAAACCAATTGAAAAAAATGCTGTTCGTTCGTACGTTCGGACTCTAATCTAAGAAATCTCTCACGGAAGCCTTGTCTTCTTCTGAGTGACCACCGATTAACATATCTTAAGGCAAGGGTGTCCAACCTTTTTTGTCCTGGGATCAACTTTTCAATCTTAAGTTTTCTCGCGATCGACTTCTAACATGATTCTTATAAGAAATTTATTTATTTAGGGTTTTTTCCTTTCTTTAAACTTAGAAATGTTTATTTTAATGCGAAATACATATAATTAGATAGGTATGTGCTTACAAAATAATTCAATTTTAGTATGTTTGTACATTTTGTGTTAAAATTATATATATTTTCGAAATTCACGGAAGCTTTCGGGATCGACCAAATTTTGCTTTGGGATCGACCGGTCGATCGCGATCTACCGGTTGGACACCCATGTATTAAGGGATAGAACAGTGTCGAAAGTGATCTATTAAATTTGATTAACAAAACTGAAAAAAACTGTTTTGGACGGAATCCATGTGATACAAATAGTGCACTAAATCAAACATTTGACCCCCTGGTTACAGAGAAAGTTTTATGAGTTTTACGATACCGGTACATTAAAATCAAAAAGGACCCAAGATAGGGACAAACAGCCCATGCTTTCCGAGAAAAAATCAATATTTTTAAAGAAAAATTAAAAAAAAATATATTAAAAATAATGCCAAGAAAAAAGGTGCCGGAACGCCGTTCCACCGCGTTACATGAAAAAAAATCACTGATTATAAATACATGTAACAACTTCGACTATGTACACTGTTATTATTATCCAAGGGTGTCCAACCTTTTTTGCCCTGGGATCGACTTTTCAATCTTAAGTTTTCTCGCGATCGACTTCTAACATGATTCTTATAAGAAAATTAATTTTGGGTTTTTCCCTTCTTCAAACTTAGAAATGTTTATTTTAAATGCGAAATACATATCATTAGATAGGTATGTGCTTACAAAATAATTCAATTTTAGTATTTTTGTATATTTTATATTTAAATTATATATTTTTTAGAAATTCACGGACGCTTTCGGGATCGACCGGTCGATCGCAAACTACCTGTTGGACAACCATGTTATAATCGATCAAACGCCAACTGTGTCAATGATAGTAAATGATAGCATTAGACAATCGACTTCATCTCAAATCAACGTTTGCCAAAGCGGTGGACAATATGTAATAAAACTATTTAACTAACGAAACCGGTTGGTTTTTTTAATATTAAATTTAATATTAATATTTAATGTTTATCCATATATGCCATATAAAAAACATACTAATTATAAGATGTGCTCTTCCTTTTCCGATGATTGGGATGAGCAGACGACCGTCCATGTCATAATCTGATTCTAAGCGTAGGTCACCATCAACTTTTACAATCACTTTCGGCTTTTGAGGATCAATCCTGAAAATAAAAGAAAAATCATATTGGTCATTTTTGTTTTGAAAACATTAATTAGTAAATATTGGCAGCGGTCTTTAAGACAATGGTATCTAGGGATTGCAATACCGGGAAACATTGAACGAATGTTAAATAACTATCGATATTTCACTTTTTTTATACAAAATACCGGTAATGTTAATAATTACGACCAATGCTCCTTCCTCTAAGACAAGAGGTTAGCTGCGCAGGAATCACGAAGGCTGCGCGGGCCAATCCAACAAATGCCCGGCATAACTTGTCATGTTTTATATAAAAATAGTGTTTTTTTGTGTATTAATTTGCATAATAAATATTATTGTTAATTTAAAATGTATATATTTTTTACTCATTAGTGTATTAAATAAAAATATATAAATCTCATTCTATTTTGTATGTAAAATAAAATCCAGCACAAATTATATTGGTTATTCCAAATAAAAAAAAAATATTATTTGAATAGTTGTATTGGAGTGCACGCCAACCCGAAATGAGTGCGTGGGGGTTATCAAACTTCTGTGCGGCCGCACGCGCGCGCAGCTTAGAGGGAACATTGATTATTACCACTTTTAACTGGAAGAATACAAGTCCGGCTACAGAAAAATCCTTCTAAGATTCAACGCCAGTTGGATGAACTGCTACATACTTTAATAAGTAATAACTCTAGACAGACGTCGATGACTGCACACACGATGTGTATACTGTGAGACTCCCCTGAGATAGAATCCAAACGAGCAGAACTGCTTGTTTCGTTCTCACACGCTACCAATATCCCATGCTGACTTGATTGCAACCAAAGCAAACTTCACGACATTTGGAAATTCAGCTAATTAGTTTGAGGATCGTAAAAACCTTGATTCCTCACTAAACTCAACAAACTCGTCTCTAACGACGAGCTTTCAGTTTACGTATTGTACACATAATACTTATTATCAAATTGTCTTCAGTGGCTGAGCTAGTCACACTTTTATTATTATTAATATTATCTTTTTTTTAAGGTGTAAATTCCTTTTATATATATCGATAGCGTTGTTAATTTTAAGATAAAGAAATGAACTCAAACAAAAACTGAGGTGGGTACTTGCTTAGCCACATCTGGGTTATTTGATCCAACAGGAAATTACTGCAATCGCATATAAGATGTTACTATTAAGTTTTATCCTACTCACAAAATATTTTTGTATCTTCAACGTATGCTGAACTATATAAATATGAGTAGCGCACCTACGTCAATGTTTATTCTTTCACTAAACACGTAATAGATATATTTTACATCTTTTTACTACAGTAAATAAATTCATTCCCTCAATAAACTGCTCGAGGTTCGTAACAGAACGATCATTGAATAATTGTGTATTGTAAATATCTCGGTCAAATTGAGTTGAAATTCAGGGACGTCCCGTGGGCATTGGCGAGTGGGCAGTTGCCTACCGGCGGTAAGTCCTAACGAGAGCCAAATGAGCACAGAATACATTTTTTAAATGGTTACATATTTTTGACACATGAATTAAAAAAATGATTATATTTGATAAAAATAAATCAGTAAAATATTTTTTCAGTGTTATAACTAATATTAAGACCAATAGGCTTACAGTTGTTAACTTTATCATAAAAACCTTCTTTTTAATTTGACGTTTACCGATGGTAGCACTATAGGTGGCAGCTTTGGTGTGAATTAATAAAGGGGAGCAAAAATGACCTGGTTCATAAAAGCACTTTTTTGCACAAATTTCTATATTTGTATGTGTTCTTAGATTAATGAGAAATAATGAAAAATGACACCTATACTCTTATGGCTTTAATCATTTCATATTTTTATTTCGAAAAATAGTAAGGGCGCGCTAATTTAAACGCTGCCTAGGGATGGCACATAACCTAGGAGCGTCACTGAGTAATAAAATGGGTATCGCACCGCGCTTGATTCGAACATTGTAATGAAGCGTTGAAATAAATGTCAACGCTAGGATAAGCTACAAAACGGTAAAGTATTCAAAGAATGTTATTTCTGCGATTACACATAAATATGAACATTATTAGTATAAAATTTGATGTACCAAATTCATAATATACCTCCCTACTTAATACAATAACAATTAGTTGTTATAAGTTTATAAAACCTCCCAATAATTTAAAATCATTTAAAAAACAAATATTTATTTTTAAATATTCTTTGTCAGTGCCATCTATAGTAAGCTTTGATTATTTAGTTTAGAACGAACATTTTTATTATACAAGTAGATTTCTGTAATAAACTATAATTATATACAAGGAAAGAACACAATATTCTTTTGTACTTTATTTCCACTTTATTTATAAAGGTCAGAACCGGTTTCGCTCATGGCGAGCATTGTCAGTTGATAAATATTGTAATATACAAAGGAATATTGTGTTTTTTCTTAATATAATGCTTTTCCACCAAGTATTGACAGTGAACACCCTAAAAGTAATATTATATACATATATTAAAAAATAATCATATTATTACAAGAGTCAAGTATCAACCAATAACGATTTTAGTTTACAGTCACTTGTGTAGTAAACATATCTGCTACGTATGCTTACAACTAATTTCCTCTCTAATTACATTTTAATTTTTCATTTTATTATAATTTTACTTATAATAATATAATAAGGATGGAGCAACAATCAAAAATGCTTTTGGTTTTTAATCATTTTCGTAATGCCTCATTTAGAACAACCAAATAAGTTGCCGATACCGTCCTCGGCCGATTACTTGACTGAGGAACTTTATTTACCTAGTAAACGTCTACACGCATATTATATACGTTTTTGAGCGCCTCTGTTCATGTTTACGTGTGTTTTGTTCAACTGAAAATTTTTCCAATATAAAGATTCGTCGTAAAGTGATAAAAATAAAATAAATAAAGGATATGTCAATAGAATTACCTCTACGGCGAAAAAGCTACTGGAAGACGAGCTAAAGACCAAAAATAAGCACATCTAGACAGCAAAAAAAATGGACAATACAAAATTAAACCATTTTCTCAAAAAAAAAAATGCTGCGTAATGATAGTGCTGTCAATGAACTATCCACTGTCCCGTCTGACAGTTTAATACATCGAGTACGTGAGCGAGCTCGTTCTACATACAGATAGTGTATCCGGAACTACAAAAGTATCCCCTCGACCTAGGAACGAAAAACGGTGTCTACCTACTGACTCTCTCTATTTAAATATCAGATCACTCTGGATAAAATATTTTTATGTTAAAAATATACGAATTATTCTGTGTAAGGAAGTGTCTGCGTACAGAAGAATCTTGTTCGAAATAATCGGATATAATCAGGGATGGGCTGGAGGAGGCTCGAAGGGGCTCGCGCGAGCCCCTTGTTAAGTTTTGGCGCGGCCGGCGAGCCCCTTGTTAAGATAAGAAAATCATTCGTCTTATATCAAATCATCACATAACTGCAATTTCTGTAGATGGATAAATTTGAAAATTTGTTGTCGTTTCATTTTTTCATTCAGCGTTGTGGGCGTCCGTGAGTCCCAGTACGAAAAAACATTTTTTCGATCGATTTATCTATTTTTTGTTCGAAGGAATGGGTGTTTGTGATGTCTAAAGATTGCCTCCCACTCTTCCGATTCTTCAATTCAACTGGGCGCTGCTATTAGTTAATCACTAGTCCTGTCTTATGCTTATAATTTTATCCCTACTACTCTCTTTGAAAAAGAGAGGTAGAGCGACTAAGTAACAAGCAGTTTTCGTAGAAAAATAACTTTCGTTGAGATACCTTCATTAGGAGGCCATATACTCGACATAGGGAGCGGACATGGATAACATTTACCGAGCCCCTTGTTAAGATATTGGCAGCCCATCGCTGGATATAATCTTGAATCGAATATAACATTGCATTCAGATGAGCAATGGTATTTGTCAAAAAAACTCTTAATTGTGTCTAAATAAAAGCGATGGAAGTAAAATAGCTCAAGGTGGTAATCAATTCTGTGACTGCAGAATAATACATAAATTATTAATTGCGGTAAACCACTATTTCATTTGTAATCAGAAGTGCTTACCGATAAATTTCATAACGAACCAATTTCAATGTCACAGCATTCATTAGCAATTAAATTTGAAGTTTTCAGTCTTGAACTATTGCGAACGGTGTCAAAAATTTACATAATTAGCATACCATTATAAAAGAACCGTTTAATTTCCTTATTATAACTACAATAGTTGACTTCGGGATTTGAATCGCTTAGTTTTAAATCCAGCTAAGACGATTTAATGTATTATGATAAGATTTTTACATATTAACAAGTATATAAGTCAAATAAAATAAACGACCTTTATAATAACTAAGTTATCAATTTAAATTTTACACAAAATATTTTAAAACCCGCTCTTACGAGTTTTGTTGAAAAACAACAACAATTTGATGTCAATTGCATATAAGTGATAAAAAGAACTAGTTAATTTATTATTATTGCTCATTGTTGTGGATTTTCACCTTGGGATCTTCAATTTAACAAATTTATAAGGATATTGTTATATAACTAATGTTGCGATAGTAAAAAAAAAGGAATTTATAATACTAAAGTTCCACAAGAATTATCTCATTATGTGATAAATATTGAAATTTAACGCTTAGGGAATACAATTTCGAATATTTGTACTGTACCAAAAACCGATATTACAACATAATAATAATGCTACAATTATTTTATAACTCTCTGTCTTAAAACAATTAAAATAATAGAGCTTTTCCGTCGCCAGCAGTGGCGGCCGGTCAATGTGGCATTGGATCAATGCACCCCTTTTATATGCAGGAGCGGTTGTGTTTCATGAAATAATATTCAAAATAACATTTATACCATTCACTCATTTTAAATTCTTCATGTATTTTTTTTTCTTTTCTAAAATTCTAAAATATATATTATAGACAAATACCCTGCATATACAAGGGGTGCATTGATCCAATGCCACATTGACCGGCCGCCACTGGTCGCCAGGCGGTGGCGGATTAACGGAGATACGATTGAGATCGACAGATTCCAACATAAAAAAACAGCCTTCTTAAGCTCATAATTGTTCGTAAAGAAACAATGTTACTACATATGTAAATGGATTCGACGGTTACTTTGTGGAAGTTCATTTTTACTATAAAATTTATAACCGTGTTATTCCACAGACTGTGTAACAAATAGTGATACGTGTTTTGCCCTTTTGACACGCATCTTCAGACAAATTATGGTTAGATTATTTTATAAAAAACTAAAACTTGGCTCTAATTCTTAACATATAAAATACAAAATGGAGATTATTTTATCATTATTATTATTTGCAAATGACGTTGACCACTCGGACCTGTCTTTACCCAATACTTAAAATAACATAAAATATCAAAATTCCGGTATTTTTTTATTCGCATTCTATTAAGATCGTTATCGTTTTTGTAATACCGGTAAGTTCGCAATACCGGTATGTTTTGTAATATGATGTTCGCAATATTTTTAGTTGTAGATACGTCAACACTAGTTTTCTTTTTTATGCTAACTTCTAAACAAAACCTCTTATTTGCCTGCAGATTTTTTTATTGCAAATAAAATTTCAATAAAAATATAATTAGTGACATTATTACATTTTTTTACGATAAAAAAAACTCGGATCTGAACGATGTAGTCTTATTAAATAATTATATGTTACATTCTGACGTATTAATAGTTTTAAAAAACTTGTTTCTGTTGTTGTATATTTGAAAAATCAGTAATTCGTAAATTAATTAACTTTCAATAGTCCTTGTTATAGTGAATCGGCGATATCGTATTTTTTACGGTTCCGCGATTCTTCCGAACACAAATTCTTCATACAGAATACTCTGAACGCAAATTCTCCGTACACAGAATATCCCGTACATTATAATATTTGTGATTTGATATCGAGACTACACATATTATTTAAACATACAGATAATATACATGTACATATTATTTAATCTTTTGCGTCTTCTCAACCTGAAAAATATTTGAGACTCTTGATATAATAAGACATGCAACATTAAAAATATATGTATGTATTTTTAATTTTTTTAGAATATCCTGTGTCCGGAGTGTTCTATGAAAGTAGTACTTTTTTCTGAGTACGGAAGAATACGTGTTCGAAAAAATCTTGCACGTAAGAATCTGTATTCCATCTTTTCACTATTCAGCAACATCGTGATGAAATAAACATATTCTAGTTATACATCAGTGACAATATGACATTGAAAAAAATATGCTGCATAATTTTCTTAAAAACGTAAATATGTACTTACTTAATTTTCCTAACTATCATCTTAGAAGGTCCAGTTAAAACAACATCCGTAAGCTTCACTTTAAGACCACCTTCTCCTGTTGAATTGATCGCGTCAATCTGCTTGATTCTAAGAGGATCCAAGGATGGGATCCCGCGGGATTCGTCACCGAGGGCAAACTCTCTGGATCCTGCCTTCGCCACCTTTGTCGCACACTCGCTCAGTTTTGGGTCAGACCGAGAGCATGGTACTACGTAAGAAGCTGTAAAATAGATTTGAATAATCAAAAATCCAAAAAGGATTGGTAAGATAAGAGATGGAAAATTTCACATAAACATCGTCAAACATGATATACTTTGTCTAAATATGGCGATAAATTAAAAAGTGCCGAAGTGCTGTTTATTTTGATTGGCCTTCATCAAAACATATATAAATAAAAAATATTTTTTCCCGAAACAATGAAAATTGAATACTCTTTTCCATTCTCTAATTTTTAGCATTTTCTCATTTTTCTGCATAAATGTGTCAGTGCTATTTCATGTGATTTTTTCGTACGGAATTTAATTGAGCAGTTCAAATACTCCCGATTAGGGCTTCCAAACCGGTTTAAACCGAAACCGGTTAACCGGTTTATCGCATGTTTTGAAAAAAACCGAAAACCGGTTTATTTCACGCGGTTAACCGCGTTTTATCAAATATACTCTTTTCTTATTTTTATTTTTTTTTTCAAAAAGAAAAATCTTTTCCAATGAATTTACTGCGTAGAAGCGGAAACAATTGACATAACACAAGAAACATGCATATGAATTGTATAAAAAAATCTACTAAAAAAATGTCTCAAAGTTGTCCATGTCCATGTGAACAGAAATGACTTTTTCAAATAATTTAATATTTTTTCGTAATTATTGACAATTATTTATAAAAAGACGGAATGATTCTTACATGCATGTCACTCAATAACCTTTATTGTAAATTTGACAAATCATCCGTATAAATCATGAAAAAATTATTAATAAGGATACCATATAACTATGTACCATTTTAAAACGTATACAATTTAATTAATGAGTAATAATCTACATCTCCTTACACATTGTTATTTTTTTGTGTGTATTTAGTAGATATATTCTTCCTTTGCATAATTATTGCATTATAATTATTCTAAGTATACTTAATTTTGTCTTTAAATCAACAATGCAAAAAAAATCTACTTTAAATATGATATTTTTAATTATTGTATCAACCTTCTATTCTCCATCATAATGCAATATGTGAAAACTAATACCCAAGAGCTAATTGTAAAGTTTTACCTAACGGGGGGTCAAAATTATTCCAAGAACTTTGTCCCATGTCACTTTTACTGTATTGTTCAATTATATGGTTGCTTCATACATTTCCGTTTGCAAAACGGAGACAAAAGATGCAGTCGTATTTTTATAACCTAAGGATTCATCCTTTCTCAGTTGTAAACATTAGACGTTGCGTATTGTTAAGTGTCATTAAATTAATACCAGATGTGGCTAAAATGTTACCCTCCCACAAGGTCGACGAAGTAAAGTAAAATAGTCAACAATAGAACGGACAAACTTAGAAGATGTTTTATGACTTAGTAGAGTTTAACGCTAATACATTTACTTAAATCATCAATCTCATATTATTAAAAAAAAAAACAGTGTTTCTTTTATATAAAATAATATGAGATTATTGATAGTTTCTCAGTAATATACAAATTGCTTATACGCACCGATTATGAGGTTATAGGAAATTAAGAAGTCATTGATATTTTTCAGGTAACTAGCACAATATCTATCCTAACTAGAACAATATAAAAATATATTCAAATACAGCTTTGCTTGGTGAAAATTTTTTGATTGATACAATTTTTGAATTCAAATTTGTAGTTTCGTGAAATATAACATTTTCGATGAATTCTTTTTTTTACGAATTGTTTTCTTGAGCAATAGATAAACAAACACACTGTGAACTATGATTTTTTTAATATAATATTATGTAAGTCATTTTGTACGTAATACGTAAATGAAAATTTTAGTATCGTATAATACCTACATTTATAAATAAATAATTGTTCAGAAAATAACATAAACCCAATAAATAATTGGTGTTATTATAAAATATAATTATTATCGTGCTTGATATTCTCAATTATAATTTAAGGATTTTTTCTATGGCATGGATGTCTGTGATGCCTAATATTCTATTCCAGTATCCCTTAAATTACTATGACGTAGTGAGAGTGATCAGGCACCCATGTTCTAGCTATAATTTTCAATCTTTCCTCTCTTCAAAAAAAGAGGGGTTGAGCAACTGAGTAACAAGCAGTTATCGTTAAAAAATAAAAGTTTGAGTCTATATGCTTCAAAGTGGGAGTGGAGACATAATATAAGCTAATATTATTGTATTCTACTATATTTTTGTCTAAGCATTGGATGTCCTGTCTAGCCGATATGCTTAAACAAATGAATGCATTTATTTAAAGATCTTTCTTTTGATGAGTTTTATTATCAAGTTCTATTTTTTTATTTGACATATTTTATCATAAAATATTTTTCCACATTTGATTGTCATTGTTGTATATATATATATATATATATATAATGCATTCTGTGTTCCATCTATATGATAAATATCGATTTTTCATCAAAATTGGAGCATTTATGACAAATATTTAAAATTTTCCACAAAAAAATTTTTTTTGCATACCTACCTAATCAAAGTACGTTATATTTCGGTTTAAACCGGTTAACCGGTTTTATTGCCAGAAAAAAACCGAAAACCGGTTAGTTGGAAAGTCCGGTTAATTGGAAGCCCTACTCCCGATTGACGATACCGTAATTAAATTCCATTCTATAGACAAGTAACATGAGAATTTAATTGAAAAGGTTCATCACAAGACATGATCGAAAGTAGTTTTTTTCCAGATTTGCTTATAATCTATGACAATTTCTTATGAGACTATGAACTTATGAAGTAAATCTATCAATCATTTCGGGATGAAATATTCTTTTAAAAATTCAAATATTCTTTTGTGAATGCTTAAACGTGTATATGGTGTATACGTGA
Organism: Himalopsyche anomala; assembly: GCA_031772345.1. NCBI lineage: Eukaryota > Metazoa > Arthropoda > Insecta > Trichoptera > Rhyacophilidae > Himalopsyche > Himalopsyche anomala. The sequence goes on along the minus strand of CM062832.1, from coordinate 13,769,448 downwards.
AATGAATAAGACGTTGTGGGGCAACAAAAAAAATATCACAAATCGAATGTCCCCATAATGCATATATTTAAAATCTCAAACGCGAAAGGTTAGGAGAGAAGGAAAGCACTATCAGTCATACCAACCGAATAGAGACTCCAATTATTCGACATCTCAATTACTCGACATCTCAACTACTCGAGTATCGAGTAGTAAAATTTTAAAATACTCGAGTATACTCCAGTAGTTTCAGATGTACAAAATTTGTATTAATAGTTCAAATTTGTGTATACATAAATAAACTTATTTAATATCATTAATACATTAATTTCAATTTATAAAAAATAGCAGAAAATTAAACGTCTCAAATTTTAAATTGGTTCGAAGTTTTGTTTTTATAATTCCCGCGGTAGAAAAACTCTCTCTGTTGATGTGGACGTCGGTTTTATAGATAACAAAGAATAAAATAGCGCATCTAGTTTTTCTATCCGCTGTTTAAATGATTCCAACTTTTGCCAACCTGTTTAGGTGCATTTAATTGATCAAAATACTTGGAATTGTGTCCTCGTATCATCATAAAAAAAACAAAATTAAAATTGTTAACTCTTATCAAACATTCTTGTTAATAAAAAAATATTTAATTAATATTGTGGCAACAGATTATTTTAAATATACAAAATAATTATTTTACTTCAAAAAAATCTTTCATTTTCATTGATTTCCCAATACTTATCTATTTAGACAGTTTTTTGGCTCTCCTGTAAAATAGAACAATTGTCGGTTACGTGTTGTCAACGTATGACCATCGATATGCTATATTATAATAACAGTAACCTCCTGACAATCACAGATAATCTGAACTATTATTTTTTTTATCGTTTAATATTACACTACACATTTAAAAAAAAAATACTTTTATTTTTTTTAAATATCTGTGATATTTTTTGTCGGGTCCATGACTCAGTGGTTAACGTTGTTTACTTCCGTGCCAGATCTGACACTGACGGGTTCGAGTTCCAGTACGAACAGCGTTCTTTCAATCCATTTATCTTCGAAGGCGTGGGTGTTTGTAGTGTCTAAAAATTCTCTCTCATCTTTCCCACTCTTTAATAGGTTGGCGTAGCGAAAGCGATTAGTTTACGACTAATACTCTCCTAGCCTTATCCTTCTATTCCTGCCACTCTCTTTGAAAAAGAGCGATTGAAGTTCACATTCGTGCCATTATTTTTATAGTACGGGAGGGTTGAGAACGATTTCTCTTACCGACTTATTATTATTAAAAAAAGCTTTTGGAATTTGTTTAAATATGTACTTACGTAAATTATAGCTGCTTATCCTGTCAACACTGACAACAACTAAGAGTAAAAATGACACAATGTAATGATTCATTTTACTTTTTAAATGTCGACACTAAAACTATAATATTCTTTAATTCTTAATTTGAATTTGGTGACAATATTTCTAGCGTCTATTGCAAACAAAAGCGTTCAAACATCACCGAGACTGGTTAATTAATAATTGAATTTTTTACCAGCAGCTATTTAAGTAATCGCTTCTACGTTGGAAGTTTTGAAGACCATGAAAGAATAGTGTTTGCCAGATCTCAATGTCAACTAGGGATTCTGAAGTCTCGGGTTTTTCAAAGTCCCGGGACTCGAGACGTGATAAAGTCAAAGTCCTGGGACTTCCCGGGACTTGGGACTTTTATTTCCCCTTCAATACAATTAAATATTTGTATGTATGTACTAAAAAGGGATGATAACGGCACATGTATTGAAAAAGTAACAATGAATTGGGTAAAATTATGACCGTTACTTCACAAATCACAATACAGCTTTTATACCTTTTTTTGTTCTATTGAGACATTGGTAACTTTGTACAATAGTGAAAAACATTTGTAAATAAAACATCATCAGGTATAGACATTTAATTATAATATATTTTAATTTGTTTTTGCTACAGTTATATTTTTTATACGATTATGAATTGATTTAAACAAATTTCTAATAACATAAATAGAGACATCTTTCTCCCAAACGTTTTTTAATATTTTGTTTTAATTAAACTATTTTTTTTGAGCGTTTTTTACGCAGTTAAACGCATATTGTTTTTCATGCGTACTTTAAAAGGGTGCCGAAAGTATGCGTTAATTAAAAAAAATACTTATTTTGAACACATTTATTTATTAATAATGAAAATATAAAATTAATTCAATAATAAAATCACAACCTCAAATCATACATAGTATGCATTATTCACACAAAAGTTAATATTTTATTTTTGCTTATCAAAATATGCTTTTAAAAATAATAATGAATTTAATGACGAATCACACAGCCTATTTCTTATTTTTGTAAGACGTTGAGTAAATTATCTCCGTATTTCAAATATATTGTTTTGGAGCATTTGTCAAAATCTTTCGTGTATTCTTTTCGAAAATCAATTAGTCCCAGCAGAACTGTTGGCAATAAAAAATTTATAACATCATTTTCTAGACATAACTATCGGTTTCATTATTTCTTGGAATTCTGTGCGATTATCCCATGCTGCAAAAATAGTTAAGACCACGTGTCTAAGTTTTTGTTTGTATTTCTGCATGACTCTACCCACCAAAAATGGTAATTTCGTATTCCAATATATAAATAGATGTTATTTGAAACTTCTACAATTATAAATCCAAACAGCTGTTTCTTTTATAAGATCTCTTTTATACATGTATACTTAATTTTGTTAAAACCCCGGCCTTTAATCTTTAGCCTGAATATAATGCATTTTTTTTAAAACTGATCCCACTGACACCAATGTAAATTTATTTTAAATCAAAATTAACTTTTAAGGTCACATTAGCGATTGCTTGCATCCAATTTTTATTTGTTAGAATGGTTTTTTCAAAATTAAAGTGTACAATTTGGCTTCCTTACGTCCCGGAACATTTAATAACAAAGTCCCGGGACTTAAGACAGCAAAAAACCTTAAAAGTCCCGGGACGTTTCGACACAGAATCCCTAATGTCAACCGATAACAATGTGTGTGCACATTGGATGTATTGATCATTATCACGAGGAGATTGTAGATGCTTCTGGCTTGATCATATTATATTCTATATTTATGAAATCTTCAGTGGTGTTTCGCTGTATTATTTTATTTGATGGACGCATGAAACATTTAATTTGTAAGCCAGGGCTGTGGAGTCGTATAAAAAAAGACGACTCTGACTCTGAAGAAATTTTTGCAGTGTTTTTATCAAGATTGAGTTTTATTATATAACAATCCTGATTATAAAAACTAATTGTCACACGGTACACATTTTTCATTGTAAATACGATGCAGTTGTGACAGAAAAAAAATGCAAGAAAACATAAAGAAACAAATAAAATGATATAGACTGCGAAAAGTGTTCGAATTTTCGATGGTGAGTCGAGATGATCAGTTTTCTTTGATGTTCCGTTCCATTAATTGTCATCCTAGAGTATGTAGTTCTGCTACCAGGATGGTGTCACGGTACATGTCACATCCAATCTCATTGGATCCTTTGAGATCTTTGTAGCTTATTGGACCTCTAACTATGTGCAACAACAGTTGTAGATTATAACAATCAAAGTATCTGAAGTGAAAAGTGTCAACACGGCCAAGAACGTCGTAGTATCGAATGCAGCCATGTCTGTCACCAAATGCACCTTTGTTTGCAATTACTAAAAACTTGTTGTAACTTATGATATATATCAAATTTTGGAAGATCACAATATAATTATTTTTGCAGAGCTTGGAGAATCCTGTCAAAGTAGTTTTTGGTGGGTTGTTAGGGCGATCTTACCAATCTTTTCGTAAGTAAATTCGCTGCCTATTTTCGGATGCACATCAAAATTTATGATTGCGAGATATCGTTCGTAATGGAAAAATTCAAAAATCATGCATAATTTTCCGTTCTCTCTTTTGATTTTATTATTGTAGCAGGAAAAGACGTTTCTTATAGACGGGATCTTACGTTTGTATTAAAATATTTTTGGTTGCTAAGCGACGTGTAATACTGTGATGACTACAGTTCCAGGTAATGTACCGTTATAACTAACGTGACCCCAATTTTGCCCCAAAATCGAGAAATCCATAAAAAATGTACTTTTAAGCACTATTTTAGGCGCCTCAGACAGACGTCATATTAGGTTATCTATTTTATTTATTCATTTAAAGTTTATCGGTATGTTTGTGTATGGAGATGCATAAAACAAATGGTAAAAAATATTTCATTCATAAATGAAAAGTACATACGTACAGGAAATTAATACATGAAAAATTATCTGTCATATTATTATGTTATATTTTTCTGAAGATTAAGTATTTATTTAAAAAACGAATAAAATTCTTAACAGGATTTGTTCGGATTTACTTTTATAATTAACATTACTTTAAGGACATCTACTTTCAACTGTATTTTTCCACTCGTCCACAAGAAAGATTCATTAGTGCCGGACAGACATAAAATATATCCAATAATTGTAAGATAATTCTTGTGATTCAAATTATTGGCGCGAAGTGTTTGAACAAATGATTTACCAGCGAAGAATTTGTGGCGGCAGCAACAACATAATCATTATGTTATCTTAACTTTACATAGTACTCAATATCGCTGGCACTTTTATGTGCTACGCCAAATTTTGTGCGACATTTTTCACATCTGATGACCGATAAAGTACTACTTCTTTGACATGCTTCTTGAAACATGAATGTCAGATAGTTTTCCAATAAATTTACGTGTAAACGTCAACTGTTTTGATGCACTGTGTGTAACTGTCAACAGTTGCAATGAGTTTTCTGTATTTTTTTGGACAGTATTTCAAGTAATATATCTACCTCAAATTAATAAATACGTGAAGAGAAAACATAAAATATTAAGACAGATAAGATAATAATCAGTCAGAATCTAAATACGTAATGCGAAAATTCAAAATGAGAAAAACGGACTTAGTAAATGGAAGACTCAAATTCACAAATCAGCCATTAATATTTAAACAATAATCAAATTCTGTAGAGATTGTACATACGCAGAATGAGAATCGAAAACAGTCTGAAAACGGAATGATCGAGTTTTTCATGTGAGCTGCATGTCTAAAAAGCATTCCATTCATATACCACCGAAAAAAGACACATTTTTATGTCATATTTTTCATAATGTGACTGAAAATTTAAATAATTTCAATGAATATAACAAAAGAAATGGGCTATTCTTTTTTGTTTTGTACTTTTTGTTGTTAAAAGTATTTTTTTGTATGTTTGAGAGATTTAAATATGTTTTTAAGTTTAAATCTTTTCTTTTTGTAGATGACCAAACTTGAGATATTGAAATAAGACTTGGGGTTGATTAAAATGTTGTGTCCAATTACTGAAAAAAACTTTCCCATCACTGTGACTTTCCATCCTTTAAAAGTTTTAGTTAATTTATTTAAATTTCATTAAATTCCACATCTCCGCATACATCTGGTATTACTTAATGTTTATATTTTTGGATTTATGGTCCGTTGAAGGAAAGTATACTCTCTTAAATGTCCCAGTACTATAGCATTCACCCGAAACATAATTTATTTGTAAATAAAAGATCTTCGCACTTATCTTAAATAATCATCTTTAGAAACTTGTTCCACACTTAAGATTTTTAAGCTTTAATTAATTTAGATATCGTATTGGTGTTTTTATCTCTGTATTTTCTTCATTGTTTTTTTTTATTATTTTTAAACTTTTCACATACTGTAGCTTTAATTATATAATTTAATAAATAATAATATTATAATGTATTGAAATAAGCATCATCAGCCAAAATGCATAAATTTATCATGTTATAATAATTACCTTAATCATTGTAAGCTGGTGAAATTTTATAAATATTGAATCGTTTTACCTAACGGTTAATTTCGTACACAATAATACAAAGCATTTTTTTTACATTTCAGCACTGGCATAAAAATTGAAAAAAATTACAGAATTATTTACTGTTTGCACAAGTCTTCATACAAGTCTTACGTTGTTTTGTATAAATAATCCTGTTTTATCAGTTAAAAATTATCGTCATGAATGAAACCCGTCCTGATCTTATTAATTTAATCGATTTAGAATTATTAATATCAGGGCTATTATAAGATTAAGTAAACAATCAAACTAAAATTTTCATTAAGTTAATAATTCCAAAAAGAAAAAGTAGTTCAAATACCGATTTCGCTTCACGAATTTATATTATGTATTACACGAGAACGCTTTGAGTCACTCTCCGTTATATTTAAGAGAGACGAGCTCCGTTTTTTCCGTAAAGATGTTTCAAAAGAAAACGAAATGAGGGATGTCTTTCACAAAGTCTATGTCTGAATTTGGCACTAATTAAGTATGAAAAGTATTTTAGAATACATACATCTACCACTTCCAAAGAGCAACAGCGACGCTATTATACTCCACTAAATTCTTATGATATTTTTTTGAATTCTACATTTGATCATCTCGCCTCCAACAATTCATTTTATACCTAAATTTCTATACTTTGGGTACACTACAAGATCTTCTTATCCCAATTGATGAATCGAAATAAATAGTTTCCAACCAAATCATGAAATTGTATTCAATATAATAATTTATACTCAAAAATCGGGAATTTTTAGAGGGCCGAATGAAAATCTTTGGCAGGCTGTAGTTTGGTGACCGCTGGAATAATATATTGTATTAAATAAGCGATTACTTTGAGGTTGTAAATATGAAATATTTTTGCGTACCATTTTCAGTATTTTTTAATATTATTCTAAAATAAATATACCATACAGGTTTTCTTGCATACAATTATATTTTAAATTGCAAAAAAAAATGTATTTAACATAAACTATTTGCAAAATTCACTACGATGATCTTGACTGTGGGACATTTAATATTATGTTAATGTATCAAGCTTAATGTGTGACGTTTGAATTAATTATGTATACGGTAGGAAGAATAATTATTGTATTTAATGGAGATAATACATATTCATCGCATTAAATATTTTTGACAAATAACAGGAAAAATAAAAAAAACATAATTAAATCATACTTCCTCGCCGTTCCGGATCAAATTTACCACGGCGAACACATAATAAATATAGCATATGAATAAAATCTAGCGGTCTCCAAAACTTCAGAAACCAATCAGTTGAACAAGTCAGCCTGAGATAAAGTTTCACTTAAACCATCGAGATCCAATCAAAACTATTTGACAGACGTGTAAGATTCATGACATCATTTATATAATTACGTGCATATAAACAAATAAATAAAATAATTGATAACTTAACTATTCTACAGGTTGTATAAAAAAATACTACACATGCTTCGTAAATATAAGAAGCGCTTTCAATATCTAGAAAAACTGTCATAAGGGCTTTTTATGACAAAACTTATTTTTTATTCTTAACTTGCAAATTTAAAATAGAAGGTTAAAATAGATTGAGGTTTTTTCATTTCTACTAGACGCAAGGAGGTCGGCCAGTGGCGTAGCAAGGACGGAGGGGGCCACATTTCTGTGAGCGCCATTTTCGAAAATGAAAATTTTGAAAGTAAAACTTATATATATATACTTATTTGATATACTTAATATACATTTTTGGAGGCGGAAATTTTGAAATTTTCAAAGGTAAAAAACAAATACAAATTGTTTTTGATATAGAATCAATGCGAGCTTTATTTCAATATTATGCTTTCTTTCGTCTAATTTGTGCTTTGTGACTTACTGATTAAACACAACTTTTTGGGGGTCGCGTTTTTAAGAAATAGAAAAAAACTTCAGAGGTAATAAACAAAAAAAAATCGGTTAAAAAATCAATGCAAGCGGTTATTAATTCATCATTTTTTCCTCGCATGGTTATGCTTTGTAAAACACTAAAAACAAGATCATGATGACATTGCTTGGGAAGAATTAAAAATGTTGTTGCTGTTCCTGCTAAGCAAACAGAGATGTGCAGGAAAATTGAAATACTCTTACTTACTCTTATACTTTTGCAATTTATTTAAAAAATCTCTTTCTAATTTAATTTTCATTCATAGCAGATCGACCAGTGAGGACTTTTGACTTGAGCGATTTGTACACTCAAAAAAAAGGGTCAGGGTCGTTACGGTAACGACTCCAACTTTACAACCATGTTTTTAATAAAACTTTAACTGTCAGATAAAATAGATGTTGATAACTTTACTAACGATTTTATGAAGAGAAAGGCCAGAAAATTACATTTTAAATATGTTTTTTTCCCAAATGTTATGTTTACAAAACAAAATCTGGTATCTTTCGTTATGAATTAACTTAAATTCGTTTACTTTTTTGTAAAATGAAAACTTATAATAGCAATAATTTGCAACTTTTCCTCCAAACATAATAAAAAAGACAATTGACTAATATTTTTTTGACACATTAAAAAAAGTTCCTACTCTGAAAAAAAATCCAAAAGAAAAAAAAATAACAAAATACAATATTTTTAGATAAATTATATTTAGGAATAAAAAAATTAAGCCACCTGTAATATTATCTCATAGCTAAAAAGAATAGAAGTATTTTTTTAAAAGTGGAGGAATTAATGGGGGGGCGGCAAATTCAAGAAACGCCCTATGCGGCGGGACCCCTTCCTATGCCACTGAGGTTGACACAAACAATAACAGTGAACTTTCAAAAAGTTACAGCCGAATCCATCGAAAAAAACTTTCATATCGAAACGTAACAGTAAAACTTCAATGAGTCAGTCCTTTAAAGTTTGCGTGGATACAGAATCCATTTGTCGATAATCAAGATGACGAATTTGAACATATAGTTTACTCAAACAAAAGATTCAAAATTAAACCTTAGCTCAATTTTAGTTAAATCTCATCGGAGTTTATGAAAAGTACTTCTACTGTTCGTAACATAACTTCGTATTATTAATGCGAAACGGACTATTCTTCACTGACTGCAATGAACTAGGTAAGTAATAGAAAAAGAGTTACGAACGGCACTCTCCACATTTTCCCCAAGATTTGATAAACGGTCAAACAACCACACCCATCTCACTAAAGATAATTTATATCAAAATAAATATATATGTTTGTAGCAATACCTTGTTAATATTCTGACAAATATGTTTCTTCCCTATTATTATTATTATTTAAAACATGTCTATATTGGTATATGAAATAAAGGGTTAGAAGTAGGGTTGTCATTTTCATCTGTGACGATTCCGGGACAAATAGCTCAAAGCTCAGACGCAGCTCATAGATCAAATATCGGGGGTGCTGCGGTAGATTAAAAATAAAAAAAATACATTTGGATTGTATTTTATTATCGAAAACTGCTCAAAATGTACGTGCGTCATTTTCTGATATTATAACCGCGGTGTAAGATATTAATTCATGTACATATTTACATAATATTACATTTTATTTAATTTTCCTGGAGGTGCTGGAGTTCCGCAGTGCGTATGGATGAGCCGCCACTGTCAACGCTGAACATCATCATCATTCGAAATACTGGACAGCAATTCAAATTCCGGGGCGGTTGGCAACCTTAATTAGAAGGCGCAAAGATATTTTTGTAAGGGATACAGACATAAGCCACTGACTTCACTGGCGATCTGGCACGTGTCAATCAAAATAACTTTGTGCAAAGATTCAATGATCGTCTTTATTAGATCTTTATGTTGAAAAATTATTTTATATTCAAATACATGATATGTTCATTTCGCCGATAATTTTCATGCAAAAAGATGTTCAAATTAGGTTTTTTTCAGAACTGAACATAAATTATATTTTTACCAACGTTATACGATGGAAATAAATATTTAAAGTTAACATTTAGCTACGACAGGAAGTAATTATTCAAATAAATATAATTAATCCTAAAAACGTTTGACTAAAGTATTTATTCACCAATTATATTTCCGAACATTCAACACTATCCGTTTTTTATAGTGTCTACATTTCCGTTCAGAAGGAGGAAGATTAAATGTCATCGACGAATCAGAAATAAATATACATAATCAAGGAACTAAGCTTCTTAATATTAATACATCACTTAAACAACTTAAACTATTATAAAAAAAACTCATTTAATTACACTATCATTCTACTATTTTTTATATTTCATATATCGCATAAAAACACATGAAATACAAGAGGGCCATGAAACTTTACACCATTAGCAAATTTTCTAAAAGCGTAATGTTTCGTGGTCCTCGGGTCACATGGTGGAAATGCGTTTCATGAATTTCATCATTGAACAGCATAACTCGAAATAATGTTCCCAGAATCGCATACAATTTTAATTACAATAAAAATTCTTCAGCTAAATATTTAATCCTTTTTTATTGATTTTCTTCGAATTCGCTTTTTAGCTAATTTTCATGATTAGGAATTAGATCAAAAAGATCAGAACCGGTTTTGCTCATGACGAGCATCAACTGATCGGTTGGAACCGATACTGATCATGTAAAATAAAAGTGGAATTAGTACAAATGCGTGTTTTTTTGTAAATATAATGCCTTTCCACTTACAGACAGTTGGTAGTAAACACCTTAAAAGCATTAATCTGATTTTTAAAAAAAAATGGACTATTTTCATAGCCAAAATTCATAAATCTTTTGAAAAAATCTTGTGATACATATTTCTCAATCGCCAGTAAAAGAAATAAACACACTGATATATCCACCGACTGCTTATTAAGGATAATATTTACCCTAGTTGATACTATGCATTTTTGTCTTTATGTTTATAAAATTATGAATGAATATCCTAAAATTGATAAGAGTTGTAAATCGTTTATATCAACTTATATCTGTGAAAGATCTTTCTCTCTGTATGCAGTAACAACTAAATAATGCAGAAACAGGTTAGATACAGAAGATGAAATTCTTTGGTAAATCTCAACTTTCTAAGCTAGTGTTCTCAAAGAATGGTCTGCGACTATATTTTTTGCCGGGGGAGGCCTACTGGCCCATGGTTTTTTGTGATAAGTAAAAGACTTTTTTGGTGGAACTCGAGTAGTTAACCAAAGTTTGAAAGCACTTTCTTAAATTTTATTGTTATCTAAAATTTAGGGTTTCTTTGAAGAATAGTATAAACTAGAAGGGTGCCAAAGGCTTTGGAAGGTTGAAGACCCTTGCTTAAGTCTAGATAAATACAGTAAACCTCTATTCACATTCAAAATTTTTAATAAAAAGCTGTTGAAAAGGATTTTTTAAAATGACCTGCATTCAACTGTCAAATTGTAATTGATATTCAAATAAAATGCCACATACAAAATCTTGCACAATGAACATTTTAAAAACGTATTTTCGATGGATTCAACGGTAACTTTGTGGAAGTTCATTTCTCATAAAAATTAAACCTTTCGATGTTAAGTCTGATGATGCTTCTCAAATAAGCAAAACACGTATCACACAAACACAACAAGTGGAATAACAAAGTATCAAATTTAATTTTATATTTTAAAATATTTTGTACTTCAGGGTCTTCAAATGCATTATTACAGTTACCTCTTGTATTTTTTTACTTATACATATGAAATTAAATAATATTTTGCATGATTTTTTGCAAGAAAAATTAAAATTAAAGACTTGTTTATTATTCACCAACAGAAGCAATTAACAGTAATTCAATGTAAATTTATTCTAGGAAAATTTTGTCATTCGAGAAAATTATCAATTGTGTAAACCTGAATTCAAATAATATTATATTAATCTGTTATTAAAAAGTAGGTATAGCAGAGATCTTGTTTTGCTATTTGTTTTTACAAAAGAATGAAGCAAAAACGCAAATAACTTTTGATATTCTTAATTTCAAGGTTGTATGTTTTATTAGTGGCAAAATTATATTTTTAAAGTACACCTCACAGAGCTCATCGATTTTTCTCTTCAGTAGAATTTTATAAAACATACATATTTATACAATAACGCTGTATAACTGATAATAGCTGTCAGCAATGATTATGGGAATCATTTCGTTCTCTGTTTCCATCTAGGACAAATATACTACCTTCACAAGGTGTGAGCGCTATTGTCAATCATGTCTTCCTGATTCCTGAGCAATGATGTGCTTCTTCTACTAGGATCTCACATACTTGAAATCTGTCTTTGAATGATAAGATGTAGATGACTTCTGAAAACTGTTAGGGGGTTTCTTTAACATGTTGGCTGTTGACAACGCGCCTATCGCGTTTTCCCTAACTATTAGCCACGTGCACAACGTGCCTAGTGCATGCACCTTGTCAACGGAGCCATGCGCCAAGGTACATTCACACAACTATATTTATTTTTTTATTTCACTTATTATTTCTATAATAACTCGAGTAAATACAGATGCTTCCAAAGTCTCCTTACGTCTCACCTTTGAAACATAAAAAAAAATCAAATAAAAATAATTTACGAATGCACTCCAACAACCATTACATAAAAAGTCAGTGTGATTACAATTACAATGAATTTTATTAGCAGTGAACGTGTTAAGTGAAGGGCAGAATATTTTCAATATTTCCGGAAGCCAAAAACATTGACAAAATAAAAAATGCTTGGTTTGTATCCAAAAATGTGGGAAGCAATAAAAGATATTTTAATGCCCTTTCCCACATCTTATCTTGTTGAATCAGATTTTAGTGTGGTGAATAACATGACAAAACAAATAAATAGTCTGAAAATTACTGAACGAGGAGACCATCGTTTGTTTTTGAATTTGATTTTTAAAATTTCTTGTTTTTTTTTCAATACATGTATATCTTTTTTTGTTTAAATAAAATGTTTTTTCAAATCTCCTAAATTCCTTCTATAATTATTTTCATTCATATACTGGATTGAAATACAGCGATGTTGGTGGGCAGGCGGTAGAGGTCTGCACGGGCCCGGGCCCAGCCCTCGGGCTTCTACCCGACCTGGCCCGCGGGCGGGTAAGCGCAATTGAGATTCGGGCTCGGATTGACCCCGGGTAAGGAATTTATTTCTTCAGAAAAATATTTCAGACTATCTTCGTGTCATAAGTCAGCAATGATGATTTTAATTATTACCCTCTATAGAGAATCGTAATTTGTTGTAAATTTATAAAAAACGGGTATTTTTCAGGCTGAGGAAGATACATCTGGGCTTCGTGTCGGGTTCGGGTAACAAGTGTGGTATTAGACTCTGGCCCGGGCCGGGTCGGGCGTAAGTCTTTTGGGTTCGGACCAGGTAATTTTACAAAATTTCAGCCCGTGCAGACTTTTAGCGGGCAGTAAGGAAATTTTACCATGAAAAATAAGCAAAAGTGGGCGGTAGGCATAAAAAGGTTTACATACCCTGCCCTAGGTGCACACAGGCGCAGCACTACGATTTTGGGATTGGAAATTCTAAGAGCTAAAAAAAATGGTCTCGCGCCTTTTCATTTTGGAAATTCCGTAAATTCCTAGGTTTTAGAATTGGAAATTCTGGGAAGAGCTAAAAAGTTTTTTTTAGTTTTACTAGCCTCGCACACAGGCGCAGATATCCTCGAGCCAGCCCCTCGTTCAGAGTACTTTACTGTTGTACAATTCATTATTTTGTACATAAATTAAGACTTTTGTTGATAATTATTGATGTGATGGTAATTATGGTCGTTGCATTCCCCTAATACTACTTACCTCGTATAGTGAACAGTGATAACTACAACTAAGCGATATTAAACGAGGTAATGTAAATCACACCATCGATGGAGATTTCTGAAAATAATTATGCCCGCAAAATACTGTTGAAAAATTATTGACTTTTCTTAGAATATATTTCTAATTGGGAACATATAGCAAATCTCATAAACATTCAGCAATTTACCCCATGAGGTTAGGAATTAGGTTTTTTCATACATTTTCAATATTTTGACTATTAGTGATGGATTGAGAAGACCCAGGGGCAATCAAATTTAGAGACCTTGTTTTTTTTAATCTTCTAGAAGCTTTTACTTCTGATTCAGGCCTAGATCTTTATTAAGTTCATCTGTGGGCATGTGGTTTCTACTTTCATCAATTCCACAAAGGGAATCGAGCCAAAATGAATAATACACGGCTACCGAATTCTTTACAAATTAAAATAATATTGACTTTTTCAAAATTCTTTTGTTCATTTGCAACAAATAATAAAAATAGTTTACTGCCAAAAATCACTGAGATGTGTGTTGTAATTTATACTTATCTAAAGAAATAATAATATATTTTTTAAAAAACCTGAGAATGGCAAGAGTAAGGTGATACTTATCAGAGGGATAAGACCATGGTTAAAGAACTCTTAATCAAGAAAAGAAAAAGAAGGGAAGTAAGTAATCCACTAACTCTTGATAAGTTTAGTAAGGAAACATGTGAATTCAAATTCACCTCTCGTTATCCTGTTTTTGGCCACAGTTCCATTCTATTGATAAATAAATCTTTTACAGTACACTTTTTAATGTTTCTTTTTCCATTGCTAATTCAACATTCATACATTTTCAGGAACCGGTTAAATTGAAAAGTAGAGGATTGGCCGTAATACATTGGATAGGATTTCTGGTGTACAAAAATACGCAATGAATTTTATACAAATTTATTCAAAAAGCACCAATCTACATTTTTAAACCTAAAAGTATAAAACTCAGTAATAAATTTTGCTTTTGTTCAAAATAAAATCTTAAGTGCTATTATTGTGTCATGGCAAACTCTACAGCAGACACTGAGCAATTTATCAAGAAATACTTTTTTTTTATTTTTATACGTATACAATCATTATTAAAAAAATACATAAAAATTCTTTAAAAATAAATATAATAGTATCAAAATGTATGTTTGGATTTTTATTAATTTTTTGTTATATACGGAAATAATGTTGACCGTTTATCAATTTGCTTCATTGTTGCGATGTCGAGTTTTCAATGTTTGATTTCAATCTCTGTAAAATGTCTTAGATTTTATTGGATTCTGATAGGAAACCGGCTTATCAATAATAGTAAATACAATAATTATTATGTAATAGTTTAAAATAGTATGGTATTCATATTTTATAGTACCAACTTATATCTAAAGCACATTTTAAGTAGAAATTATTCGCATCAAGAGTGAAACAATATTCAAATTTTTCACACAGCTAATTCAATATACGCAAATCATAATTATTAGATATTTTAAAATTAAAATCACCGCAACTCCATTGCAGTTTTTACGCCGTCTTCTCTTGATCGATGATGTCCTTGGTCGGCAGAGGGTTCTTTTCGCAAGTTTCGGTATGTTTCAACTTTGTAGGATCGAAGTTTTCAATTCCATTGATAAAGTTCATTTTTCCCTTCTCTTGCTCAATTGCTGGAATAAAATAAATCCATTGAAACGACTCACTCAACCTCAGACTAAAAATTCAAAATAAGCAGACATTTTTATTGAATATTTACACTTAATTAACTTTTGCGTTGTTTGATTTTTTTTCTCCATGATATTATAATCTCAAGATGTAATGGATGGAAAATAAGTTTCAATTGGATCACCGATCGATCGACAAACACTCACAAACGAGGTAGTATTTATTTTCAGTAGCTTTTGTAAATAAATTAAATTAAATGTAGGAAAAATAACATATCGTCGATGCACATCAAATATGGTCTATGTGACTATGTGTACCCATAGTCACATAGACCATATTTGATGTGCATCGACGATATGACAACTTTATTTGAAATGTTTAACATAACTTGATACAACGGAAAAATCAGTTGCGGCACATATAAAAATGAGAAAACAAATAATTTACATAAATGCTTCCAAATATTCATATGGGTGAGGCCATGTGGACTCTTTAGATATAAAATGTGAAGTCCAACAATGGAGTTATTCTCGTGAGCATCTAGACAATTATTTTGTACAGTCTGAAATATTATTGTAATAACTTTTGAAGGTAGATTTAACAAAAACATATCTACTGCAGCTATGTTCATTGTTGTTTTCATAAAGTAAAATTCTTGATTTTTTCAGTTGATCTTTCTAACGGATACAACGTTGTAGTCAACAGCATTAGGTAAGAAAAACAGATTTTAGTTATATTACTTCAAATTTTGAATGCCTAAGCAGTGAATGATTACATTTCCCGACATCGTACATGTTTAACAGATCGATTATAAGAACTTCTTCTATTATGACAACAGTGAAGGGTTTGACAGATAAAATATGACAACCGTGAACATAGACGCATTTGTATTATACCACCGTCAATAGATAATACAAAATGGTGTTGTGTATTTCAGACTGTCCAAAATAAGTGTCAAGATCTTAAACATATGAGTAATTGTTATGTCCAATGTAGTTTTCATAGTTGAACTTGAAGACCACTGTCCTGCATAATGAAATGTCAAAAAAGATCACTGTGAAACAATCTTCTTAAATAAACACTAATAGAAAAAGTGGGCAAGACATATTTGCAGTAAAATAATATTTTTTTTTAAAAAAAAGCACTTGAAATCATGCAGATATATGTATGTGAAAAAAATATTTAAGCTTAACTATTGAGAGCATGGCAAGCTGTGCAGCTTTGGGAAAGCATTAGTTTACAAAAAAGTGTTTTCCTTCGAATGGTAGATAAGAACGATTCCAACTGTCTTCAAAAGTTAATCGGCTGAAATATTTTACATTGGTGACATTTCATTTACAAACCTTCTACTGGTGGCAATGAATTTTTCTCGGTGGTGGTGGTTTGCTTCATGGTTGACTTATCAAAGTGCTCCACACCCGTCAAAAGGTTTTGGTGATTTTTTTCAGCGGCGACAACTTCAGGCAAACAAAAATTACATGCAGATTCAATAAAAACATGCAGCAAGCTATGACCAGACATTGCAGAGATACTCAAGTTAGTCACAAATTAATTTTGCTTGAATAGATGAAGCATAAAAGTCATGTTTATATTATATAAATACTTTACACCCTCACTTACTAAGACACATTTATTTTATAGCAGCTGTAAAGACTAAGCAGAATTACATTTTAAAATATTTTTCTATTCGATTAACACTGAGAGTTAATGGAATTTTGTTTTCTCAGTTCCAATGAATAACATAATGCACCCAATTTGAGCACTTAAATTAAAATATAAATGGGTCCTTTTAGTTTGAAGAACTTATTTGGTGACATTCAGTGGTTGTCAAGTATTTTTCAATTTAAATTTATTACTCCTCCCACCTTTGGTTACTTCTTGTTTTAGACAATATATGAATAACTTTCAAATATTAAAAAGGGCATTTATTGGCTGAATTTGTAAATGTCTTTATAAATTATGTATATAAAATGAAATATTCAATCTATCAGTTGATAACTTTTTCGAATCAAAATAAATATGGTAAAAAATAAACACAATTCAAACATGAATCTATTCTTTATAGTATTCAAGTTATTTGAACGAAATTAGTTGATTATTGCTCTATAAATAAAATACAAAACAGGGCATCGCGTCTGTTCCTGGGAGTGATTTTTGATCCACATGCACAACACATCAAACGGGCTCGTAGGGTTATGAGAAAAATCGATATTATATATAATTTTCCAGAGTTAGAATAATAACTGTAGAACTTGAGCTTGGCAGACAATATTATAATATAAAATATATTACTTACATGTAGATTTCAAAACATTCATACAAATGCAGATAAATTGAATATATCATATTGATTGCGATAACATTTGATTGTGAATACATGTGTTGGTTTATATAACTAAAAAAGCATTCAAGCCACATGCTCAGATAATTGATGGCTAAAACAAACATACATGTGTTTGGCTAATAAACAAGATTATTGTAAAAAAATTAAATCGCTATATCGTGATCATACAATTATACGTAGATAAACACAACTCGGTTACAAATATTTCACACAAACAGGTTTTGTTGAAAGCAAAGACTCTTTTATATTATTGATATCTTTATTAAAAAATATCATTATCTTAACACAATGTAAATATTAAAAAAAATATATTTAACAAGATTTTATAAAAATACATGGCACTTTTGTTTTTAAATAAAACTGTCAAATAAACAAATTTTATTGAAACAAAAATGATTCTCATTTATATTAATTGCTTCACAGGAATAGGTTTAATCTTGCTCAGATAGGAACCCAATAATATTAATATTGTTTATATTTCTGATAATTAAATAAATCACATTTTTATAAATCCACGTCTATTCATTCTCGATTTGCATCGTACTTCTATTTTCACACTTTAAAAGCGCATTGAATCAGCACTCTCAAAGATTTTGCTTCTGATAATTTAGATGTCCGCTGTATACTCAACAAGAATAATAGTTTTGTTTTAGGCCAAAATTAATATCAGAATGCTACATTACTGAATGACTATCAGTGGAATATTCAGATTATTTATCTTCTGTCTGCTCATTGAATGATACATAATTGCCATGAATAGAATCGTCATAGCATCTTAGTGTCGAAAGACGTCTTTGTCTTTGGTTTTTGGGAATCATAACATAATTCTCGGCGTATTTCAATCAACGAAAACTCTGTAACCGTCATCAACTCTTGGGTGCTTTAGTGCTTCGTTGACTCGTTTGCTGTTTAAAAAACAATAATTTATAATTTGCTGTAAATATGCGTCTATAAGTTATGAGTGAAGCGTGTTCTTTGCTTTCTTTATCACAAATTTTTGCATATAATTGAAACATTTTTCCAATACTTAGACTGCCGTTGAGGTATTGAGACGCTTCACCAGAATCTTTGCATTCAAAAGTTGGGAAACTTTCAATGTGCCGTTTGACATCTTCTACTATCGACGGTTTGGTTTTATTTGCGGGTGTGTGCTTACCTCTTCTGTCTTCTCCTTCATATATGCCTAAATCGCCTTTGTAGTATATTGCGTTTTCGACTACTTCTTTATTGATGCAAAATGTTTTTGTAAAAAATGATTGGCAAACGCGGATATCGATCCCATCTTTGGAAATGAAATATTTTCTCGACTCCGCTCTGACGTTTCTTTTGCTTTTTCTTCGAGCGTCATCTGTCAATCTCAGAGGGGTGGTGGCAGTGACTTGACTTATAATAAAGTCTTTCTGACATTTGAAATCGGCCAACTGCCAATAGTTTTCACATAGAAGTTTTCTCTCGACTTCGTTGAAATGGTTGGTGCATTTAAAGCGGCATTTGCTGCAGTCAACGCTTTTTGGACTCTTAGCAGCACGCTGCTTATTTTTAACAGAGTATGGTAAACATTTACTCCTCATTTCTTTGTAAGCGTTGCTTTTCCACTTCGATGGCTCGGCTTGTTTACTTCGGACTCTATTTTTCGGAGACATTTTTAACTCAGCCATATGAATAAAATCACACGCAGTGTCCTCTGGGACGACATTCGGTTGCGAGAATTGAGTGTAATTATTTTCAATGTCATACTTGTGATCTATTCTATTGACACTCGTTGAGGGTGCTAAATTTCTACGAGTCATATCTGCTGCCATTTGTGAGAACGATGGAACAGTTATATTTTCTGTGGGCTTTTGAAGATTCCTCTTTTGTTTATAACATAAATCGGAATCTGTCGAGTGACTTTGACCCTTATCAGAACCAAAGACAACTTCGACATATTGCAGAACATTTTTTTGTCTGTCATTCAGTTCAGATTCCGATGAGGCATCACTGTCTACGCTATTCTTTATCTTGGCATCTGAAATAACAATAAAACTAAATGTCTTTTTATTTATAACAAAAATTATCACCATGGTATCAAAAAGAGTGAAAGAAAAATCAATATGAATTCTACAGATTTACCCCTATTAGATCTCTATGTCCATTCTCGAATTGAGACCCTCAGAGGTCACCTAATCAGTAACATTTTGGAGGTCTGCTACTCTGGAATCACTACTTATTCCGCAATAATAATTATTAAAGATGTCACTTAGTCCAACAATAATCTATTTACTAGATCTAAGTTTCCCAACATTTGGTGGGGTTGAGAAGCTTCCATGATTGCCGAGCCGCTAGAAGTGTGCCTTAGGTGCATTTCTAAAAAGGTGATGCATGTATCCATTGATAGTGAGGTAATTTATTTTAATTTTTATCTTTTGAGACAACTTTTTTGAAATACCTTCATGGCCAAAGAAGTGTACTCATGTTTCAAATTTTTGACTGTGAATATCTGAGCGAATGATCCTTAAGGCTTGGTTTCCTCCACCGTAAAGTGTGGCGTGGATGTTTTATGGTTAAATCTGCATTAAAATAATATGATAATTCAACTATCGGAATGGGTAAGCAATCAAGTGCCTAGGCCAGTGATAGCTTCAGTTTTGACACACACGGTAAAGGTGACAACACCAAGACATTTAAGGAAGATCTTCGCCCAAGAACAACTTTGTTTTACTTATTGCTTCTCTCGTATATTATACACTTTTAGCACCGTGATAAATCTAGTGCCGGCATTAATCACAATTTTTTTCCTCTGCATACTTCTATGAGATTTTTTC
>CM062832.1:13701332-13748944 GCA_031772345.1 Himalopsyche anomala | reverse complement strand
GATACAAGATTTCTCAAATTTGATAACGACATATTTAATGCATTATTTAGTTATCTGAGTAACTGCCAATGAATAAAAATGAATTTTACTGCATCGAAATTTTGTATCATGATTCATGGGTTATTTTAATGTCTCCATCATTTTTCCTAAATAATAATGTAGTAACATTTACAATATAAAGACAATAATAAGAGGATTAAAATGAAGAAATGTTAGTAACACAAATGTTTATCCATTTTTTTGTATGATCACGACATATTCCTATTGAAAATTTACCAAAAGAATGATACGTAGATTTTTAGGTCACAAATTAGATTTTTTAACAATTATTTATTTTATCATCACTATAATTCTGGAAATTTGATATAAATAAGCAAGGGAAATGTATAACTATCATAAAAAGTTTAATTCAGCAATATGGCTTGTGCAGCAATTTAAAAAGTCCAATCAAGTGAGTAAGCCATCAACATGCGATCGTATCTCAAGCGATGAAAAATATTACAGTGCATATTTTGCTAAGTTAGTCAAGTACCATCTTTGTCTGGCAGAGGATTCTTTTCTTGGGTCTCAGTGTGCTTTAGACAGGTAGGGTCGAAAGCAGCGATACCTGCAAACAGCGTCTGTTGGGTTTTTTCAGTGGCAACATCTGAAAAGGTCAATCCAATTAATTAGTTCACAGCTACTACATCAGAATGCAGGTTAATGAGGTTTTTATATCTGCATTAAATTGTATACAATAACTTTTAGTAAATTATTCTCAAATATCTTATAATCAATGCTGAAGAATCAAATAGTAAAAACAGTTATAAAATTGACACCATTTTACCAGAAAAAAGTTAAATTATTGAAATTAAAAAAACAAATTGGGGAAACCATTCTGTATTAGAGGCAGTTGGCCTTGTCTAGTTTTAATGGAAAAAAAAACAGGACTGATGCATTTCACACCTACATACTAGAATCAGACAATATTAGTACTAGTTTATTCCTACAATGTAAAATAACCAGAACATTGTTACATAATGAAGTCATGGGTGTAAGAAAATTATTATTTTTGTCACAAGTTCATTTGTTAGCGTAGTAAACCTTTTTTTTTATTTAGCCACTTAAGCCAGAGCAGCTATAGTCACTCATACTACATTTAATTTAATACCACATTAATTTGATAAAATTATGAGGGTTAATATTCTTTATCCAGGGTCTGTCATTTTTCTTCACAAATAAATACTCAATGCTGTTAAAAACAATGACATTATTAAGAAACTTTTGTTGCAGGATTTTTGCAATAAATCACACATGGTAATAAAGAAAACTGATAAATTATAAAAAAAATTAAATTTAAAAAAAATATTTGACATTACAGCTTACGCCAATGCGTCAAATATTTTTAAAGTTTTAAAGTTGAAAGATCATACGAGATATACTCGATGAGAATTTTTGTAAGTCACATGAGATTAACTCAAGGATAATTGACGTCACAAACACCCATGTCTTAGACCTCAATTGAAAAATTGAAAAAATCCAATTTGACAATGTGACCTTACCGGGAATCGAACCTGGACCCCCCTGATTGGTAGAGCAAGCTCTAACCAACTAGACCACAGCGGGCGATGCGAATTATGCGAAATACAGGATGTAATTTTATTATGACAAAGTCGCAATCATGTATCAGATGTCCTGTGACTTCGTATTTATATATATGTGTTCGGTTGTCAGGTTTTTTGCCCTACCAGAGGAAAATTAGTAGAATAATACTATCCACATATGACTTTTTAAAATCTAATATTAGAAAATATAAGGTTAGTTTAGTTTTTTTAATATTTTTACAACCGGTTTTGCCAATCCTGACAATATTTAAAAAATTAAGCTAACCTAACATAACCTAATGTTATTAATATTAGGTTTGCGGTTTATCTCTGAATAAAAGAACAAACCTTGAAACCATTTTTGAAGTAAGGCGACGTTTTTGTGAAAATATTTCGCATGTCGCATACAGGGTTGCCAGGCATCCCTAATTGAGCGGGATTGTAACGAGTTCAATAGACAAATTCCGAGTCTCGCAAATCCCTTTAAAAACCCCGACTTCAGAAAATGTGTACATGTATAAAAATCTTCGAAATAGTGAATGTCCCGATCTGTGATTTTAAAATCTGGTAACCTTGGTCGCTTAGTTAAACAGTATTCTTCACAACAGTCTGTGATATATTCCCAAAATCAAGTCCGCAATACTAGTGTTTACTTAATGTTGTTAAAAACAACTATTAAGCATTATGAGTTTTACTCGCAAAAGATTATTTTTGTTTTATTTGCTTAGTTTTGTTACAGGTTATGCAATTTAAAAATTATTAATTAAAAAATCCTCACGTAATTCAATGCATACACTACCAACATTTCATTTATTACTAAAAAAAAAACCATGTGATATTTACTTAGTACTATTATTTATATGTACGTTAATAATGTGTAATATATTTTCATAGATGGAAAATCTTTTTGTTATTCTTGTAATATATCGATTTACTCTGGTCATAAAGCTAAAATCATCCATGTAGCTAAACATACATTTAAAGATACATTTAGTTCCCAGCACTTATATGTAAATTGAGGATAGAAGTAATAACTGTAGATATGTATGTACCCAATTCATTCGACTAAGAACAATAAAATATGTCGACATCGGTAATTTTAGCATCTTCCTCAAAGATGCAAATGCGGCACGGCTCTTATAACTGGCTTATTTTATTAAATGACATTTTAAATTAATGTTCCCAGTAAAATTAGTATTTCAATTTTCAGTGTGATATATTTATTCGTAATCTTCAGGCAACTCAAAAGGCCAAAAACTTGACAATCTCATAAAATTGATAAAATGGTAAAAATTAAGCACATTTTATAAGCATAACATAGTCACTTACCTTCGAATATAAATTTTCAAATCAAAGCAAAAAATATTATCAAATATAATAACAATATTAACAGCAACCACCACAGATGCAATAGATCAATAGAATTAATATGTAAATAGTTTTGTTTGTATTATAAATATTATCATTGACATTTGAATAAGTCACGGTTTACACAATCTCTATTGAAAACGCAATGTTTAGTAGACACATCGCCCTAGGCACGTTTTATCTAAATTTTTGGAAGTTTCGCTTTACAAAATAGGCAAGCATTGTCTCTTTAGACAAAAGTACAAAACTTTTTTATCATCTTGACAGTATCTTGGTGCTTTTTAATGCATCGAGCAGAGTTAAGTAAAATTTCAAAGATGTATGAATAGAATTTTACTAAAAAGTATATATATTTTGGTTAAATGTGCTTTACAACATGCTACTATTTTTCCAATGAAAAACTTATTAAATGCTGCAAAAACAATTCTCTATGAAACTCAATTGCAAATAGAAAAATACGGAATCATGGAAACTAATAAACTAGCATGTGTAAAGCATTTTTGCCATATTTAAGGTTTTTGCAGTTTTCGTTGATTTTAAATTGACAAGAAATAGTTTTCGATTGTGGTAGATAATTAGTAAAGATTTACATTGCCGTGTCTTTATAAACGACACGAGATCCCCGTGATAATAAATATTCAAATGTTCACGAAATAAATTTTATCAAGCAGTTAACGCAGCACTAATTTAACCCAGCGTTAATTACAAATCATTCTTATAATAAAATAAAATACTACCTTGTGCGTTAGGGAGCACAATCTTCTCCTGGGTGTCAGTTCTTTTAAGCGTGGAAGGCTTAAATGTTTCAACACCCTTGAGTATGTCACAGTGAAGTCTTTCTTGTGCAACATCTATAGTGATATAATATACATGCAACATGCAATATAAAATGATGTAGATGCAAATATTAACATAAAGTGATATACCAAATATACTTGAGACTAGATAAACTGATAACCAAAGATAACCATGTAAAATATTGAGAACAGTTTGATTACTAATATATTACAACATTGAAATTAAAAATCGATTCTGAGTATTTAATCGTTAAATAGAAGTTATAATCAAATTTAATGTTGGTTTTAGGATAAAATCTCATTTCATTGGATTAGGGTTCTAGATTAAGTTCACCAAATTTACAGCCAAATGTGAAAATTGTTAAAAACATCCTGTTTTTATAAAACTTAGACTGTACTTTTCCACAATTATATAATGAGCGAAACATGTCCTTACGAATACAAAATAATGTGTTTATTTTTTTATAAATATAATGTCTTTCCCACAGCAACTAATAGTTGACACTTTCAGGGAAATATTACACATGTTTAAATCTTAATCACCACAAACAAAGTTAATTACAAGTGATCACAAGTTGCAGGCGTTATAGCCTGTGACGACCAATGGTTTGGCATGAGTTCAAAGTTTGGCTTTAATCAACACCACTTGACTATATTTAATTAATTCAAGAGTGTGTTCTAATCAAAATTTCACCTTAAACTTGAGAGATGCTATCGAATATAAATATATGGATAACAATTTGACAGGTGTTCCATTCATTAATATTAAAACATTTATTGATGATTGTGTTTGGTTTGTCAGCTGTCATAAATAGATACAAAAATAATGAATAAAATATATTTCAAAATGAATGTGCCCAAGTGGAATAGTCAAATTATTTACCAAGAAGTATACAAATAAAACATGAATATAAAATATAAATAATTCTATACCCCCAGCATGCAAGAGAGTGTAACTTAATTATTGCATATTCCATTAACATATTCTACATTTCCTTTGAAAAGTAGAAGAGATCCAGAAACCATTTTGGATTATCAATCAACGTTGCAATCTCAGTCTGTTCTTTCGATCCCGGGATTACAAAATATTTATATGTCATACAATATTTAAAAGCTTCCCAAAAGACAAAATAAATTGCTACAAAAATACCCAACCTATTATTATTTACAAGTTAAACCTTTTAAAAATAACTATGTGTGAATAAATCAATCAATTTTCAATTTAAAAAAAAATCTACAATACTCATGACATTTTTTTCAAAAAGCATGAACTATAAATAATCTGAAAAGAAATTGTTTTAATTTGATTGCTTATCGATGTGAAACAAGTGACTTGGTTATTAATATAAAATTGATAAATTTTTCATTCCATAAACTGTGAAACAAATTGTGACACTATCAAAAGGTTTTTACAAAGTAACTAGTTAGTTTATAAAAATCCTTACTATAGTTCGTCTGAAGATGATTCTCAAAGAGTTATTACACAATCTGTGGAATGTCAATGCTATCAATTTTATATTGAAAATTAACTTTCGCAATGTCACTGCTGAATTTTATTTGGCAATTTACTTTCATATTGGTTACAAAAAGGAAATGTAGAATAATTAAAATTGAAAGCAAATTATAATAAAAATGAGAGAGAAAAGTCTATAATGCATTACAGCGATATATTATATTTTCAGTCACAATTTTTTAAACAACATTTTGGTTACATTATTATAAATTGTAACAGAATGTTTATTCCTTTTCCACATTTTTTTAATAACTTCGATAAGGATATGATGATATTAAAAGATTGTGGAGGAACTAAAATTTGTATTTACTAACTATGGTATATTACCACCAACTATTGACAGTAAACACTATCAAAGTTGTTATAATTTTATATGACAAAAAAATATCTCGAAAAAGTGCATGAGAGATTTTATAAAAATGTGAACCAAACACCCCTCTCAAAAATTCTATTACATTAAATGAATTACCCATCGACCTAGAATGTAATGCTTGTAACTACACTAGCTGTAACCATACAAGAAAATTATTAATGAAAAAAAATCCAGGAATCTAAATCATATTTTAGAAAACAATATAATATTATTTATTGATTTGGCATTTACTTGGTAGAACTCCATTTTAATAGGGTAAAAATATCAAGGTATTTTTACCCTATATTTTTATGTATTATGTAATCTTATTTTATATTCTGTGTCTTTTATTTGTCAAGTACATGGCGAATTGGCGTAAGCTGTTATTTCATGTATCATACTTTTAATTTTAAACAATAAATAAATAAATAAATATTATTTTGGCAACACAATTATCGGAGAATTTCATTCTACATATTCAAAATTCGTTTAAACGCATGATTGAAAGTTAAGGGATGTTTTTTTTTTAAATATAACAGAATATTTAGCAAAAATCCAGATCAAAGCAGTATTTCAATATCAATATCTGTTTTTGGAAAGTTCCAAGCTTTACACTTCGGCATTTGAATATTTTATTAAAATTACATCAAATACCACATTACCAGTGCTTTGATATAAATATAATGTAACATAAATTTTCAGAGGAATGTAATGGATAAATTTTGTAATATACATTCTAGGTGCATCTTTCATAAAATATATAGCTGTGATTAAAATATTGACTCTTACAAATCTATTTATTAATATTAAAATACCTTGCGCTGAAGGCAGAACATTCTTTTCATTGGTGTCTACATCCTTGAGGCAGTCCGGGTTGAAGGCCTCCAATTGGCTTTTGAGATCAACTCCTACCTTTGGCAAATCTTTCAGAGATGGGCTAAGTGGGGCGGCCATTTTATTTTGTATTCTGAAAAAAAGAAACGAATACATTAATATGACAGTCAACTTTTGACTACACGTAACCTAAGACTATGCTCAGTATTCAATTACGCAATGGAAAATTACCAAGACAGTATTGCTAAATCTGTCTTTTAAATAATAATAACACTCAAAGGTCTAAAAAGCTTATGTTATATTATTAAACTATCAGTAGGAAAAATTAATGAGCCATTCTAATGATGGATTTACAATACTTTTAAGCTAAAATCTCTTTTTTAAATAAGTAATACATGAAGATATGCCAATTATATTTAAATCAATTCCTTCACATAAAGCACCAGAATTGCTACAACAGTTATTTATTTCCAAAATTTCTGTCATAACAGTATTTTATACACTAAAAAAAGCTATCATATGGTTAGAATAGCGAGGGTTTTCAAGGTAAGCAACTAAACCAACTATTAAATATGTCAAAATATTGTATTATGGCTCACCTGGTTATTTCTAATAATGTGCCAATTTAAAATTAAAGTTTTGCAGTGCCAGCTGTCACATTGATTTTATTTATGAATAACATACATAAATAAGAATATGCATAACATTTTAACAAGTCGCAATTAATAATAAAGTTAATATTTTGATTCTCAGTTCATTGTGGGGATCTTAAAACTTTCCGCCTATGGGTCAAGTAGTTTACCTTCGATCCGGCATTTTCATTTGGTGTTTTAAAACATAGTATACTAGATCTTGGGTTCTAACATAATAACAAAAATAAGTATTTCAATTGCCGTTATTACATTGTTATAATACACCCACAACCCGCTTCCCTACACTACTTTTACTAGATATTATTATTATATTTCCAGATTATTTATTTCACATTTTTTCAAAATATTATACATGTATGTAACAATTCAATTACACAATTTTGATTCAGCCAAAAAAAAATCACAAAAAAAAATTATAAACAGCATAATAAAAAAAATATTTTATTTTCATCGATTTTCTTTTTATAAACGCCAATCGAAATTAAGTATGTATGTAATTGCACAGTGGTCATTTATAAGCAATAAGAATCAAATTTAGATAAGTAGTTGTGCAACGGGCTTTGAAGCCCACCCAACCATTTTATTTCTTACAAGTTTTAATTAAAAAATTTCTGGCGAAAAACTAAATATGAATAATTAACATGATATTAATTTTAGATTCGAAACCAAATCCCGCCTGCTCTCGCTTATGTACTCTATGTTCTGTTCGTTGTATGTATTATGCCTTTTTATGTCCAATGAGATGGAATAAAATTATTATCAACAGGAAGTGAGTGAAGATACACAGCATGAATTTTAAATAACAATATCGCAGTGGAAGCCCTCCATGTGTGAAATATTAACATTGAATGACTCTTCAACAATCAAAAAAAGAATAGCTCACCAAATATGCTAGCTACTGTATATTCTAATTTTGAAAACAGGGTATGCTTCAAAATAATCAAAAATATATATTTTTTAAGCAATGGAATGAATGGAGTTGATCTCAGTGTTTATTTCTACGAGAATTACTCACTTGGTCAATCACTCGTTTTTTAAGAGATTAGAGATAGAAGTATGGAACTACGAATGGACCAGTGGTGTAGTGGGGCGGAAGCGCGTGGGGTCGGCGCTCCCCCAATTTTTCAAGACAATTTGGAAATGTTACGATAAATGTTTATTTTTACGTAAATATGATAAAATGATTTTTGTAATAATCTATTGGAAGAACTTTTTGCTGGTAGCTTATTGGTGCGGATATTGGATAAACGCCGTTAAAGAGCATTAAAATAAAATGTTCATATTGGGATTCGAGCCCACAAGTACAGAAACCAAAGTCAACAGTCAACTTCGATAATATATATATATATATATATATATGCCACTTTTGGATTCAAAAAGAAATTTCAGCCCTCTAGAATAAATCGCCTCCAGAATTTATTTCAAAATAATTGAAACTAGGAATTTCAATGCCGACATTACCGGAACCGGGACCCTATACCGTGCCAGTGCAATTGATTGTTTGTCCAATACGCCTTTAATCTAAAAGCTTTTTCTGCAGACTGACATATTTCCACAAAAAGCTGGCAGATTTCAATTTTGACGAAATAAACATTTTGATCTCATACTTCTTTCTATTCAAAGAAAATTATTTAGAAAAAAGCTTACCAAATAAATATTTTTTAGTTATCGGTTTTTAATATAAAAAAGTTAGAACACCGATATTGATTTATTTACCAGTCTAAAGAATCCCGATTGTTCTTTTTTGTCGATCATTTTTGAAGTACCGGATTTTAATATGAACCACCTTATTGATGTATATGTACAGAATTTACTTTAATTTACAGAACTATAAAAACACAAATTTATTTAAAATAAAACACTCTTGCACAAAAAGAAACATGTCGATATTGAATAATAAAAATTTAAACCTATTGCTCGAGTAACATAGTCATTGCTGCGCTATGTTAAATTGTAATGTATTTATTTTTTAATTGAAAAACATTAATGATGAAATATTAATTTCCTCGAAACCATAAACGTTAAGTTTTGGATGACACAATCTATTAACCTTTATGTAATATACAATATAAAATATTTTATAGGATGATTATAATAATGTGTAATAATCCTTTTATTTAATTAGACTAATAAAACTAGTAAAATAATGAAATAAAAATCACTTAAATTGTGTAAAATGGCTTACTTGACTGTTTTACCACACACTATGAAAAAATATACCAAATCGGGAAAAAAAAAAAAGTTTTGAGCTATTTGTCCCGGAATTGTCCCAGAAAAAGGTGGCAACCCTAACTACAACCCTCGATAAAGTAAAAATTTAAATAAAACGTAAAAAAATATTATTGCTTTAATATTTTTCTATAATAAATGAGTAATCTTGATTTGGGTGTTGCTAGTTTCGCACTCGTGTGTGATCAATCGCATAGGAAAGGCACAATATTATGTAGTAGAATTTACAAGGTAGCAATTCCACCTTTTAAAATTCTCGAATGTGGCATAGAATTATCAACGAAATGAACATGGCGGCGACAATTCGCGATCGCAAGCTGCCGTCTCGGAAGTGAAATAAAGAAGGAAACAGGTGAAGTTAAATTTCCCGCGCACCGGCTGTTTTTATTGTTTTTATTACCGAGGGTTCAATGACAGGTTTGCCAAAACGAAATTTGAGGTGTTCGCCAAATTACAGCCTATATTGCGAACGGCAATAAAATGATGTTATAATATTCATTATTACGATCAGACTATTCCGTCTATCGTTTGGTGAAACATAATTGGATTGATTCGGTGAGATGATCTCAAGTTTGAGGTACAGTTAGACAATTTTACTAGTAAGTCAGTTGCGAGAAAAGGAACATCACATAAAGGACAGTATATTGTGAGTAATATAAATAATATGTTATATTCTTAAAAACGATACGGTATTAAATACTATCGATAAAATTAAATGAGAAATCAATAATTTTGAACATGATTATAATCATCGAATCACTTATCATTTTAAAAAGGCATACAGCGAGTCATTTGAATCTTTTGTGTAAAGAACACGTTGGAAAGATAATTTCAAAGTAACGATACCAACATTACCAGCGGAAAAAAAATGGAGATGTAGAATACCTAATTACGGATTATCCACAAATTTTCTCGCCGACGCGTAAAAAAGACTGCACTTAATTCAAAAAAAATAATATTATGTTCGTAATAAATGGCTAGCGGCTGTCGTAATATTGATTTCATGTAGGTATTGTATAAAGAATTGATTGAGCGCAGAGATATCATTCGAAAAAGTGCATTAACCTTAATGTCTCATCATACATTTGGTGTGAGATTTCATTTTTCGTAAATAAGCGTTATGAACACACACAATGAAAAGAAGCTTCAAATATTTAACACATTGTTACCAACCCACTGCATGATAACGAAAAAATACTTATCACTTTTAACCATATCCGTATGATGATTTTATACATTTTAATTCAACCGTGTTTGGTTATAACGCAATCAATATTTATTTAATTAGTATTGTTATGAAAAACGTAAAAAATGTTTTTGTTCTTCAAAATAGCCATGTTTGAGCAATTTTAACGAGGCCTAAGTAAGAATTAAGATAACTATTCTTCAAAGCCATTTCGACTTCTAAATAGTATACATTCCGGGTTTTTTTATGTTATGAAGCTCGTGAAAGCAATGTGAGGATTATCGTTGGATTAATGGTAAAAATATTCGCATAAGACATTAAATGTATTTATTTTTTGACAGCGGAACAGTTAAATCATAGTTTCATTGTGATTATATAATAAAAACGCATCCAAAGCGCCAGAATTATTACCGCACACATAAAAAAACCCAAGTGATAATTAGTATAGGTACTAATATGTACACGATGTAGAACGTAAATGATTATAAATATTGAAAAAGAAACCGATAAAATAAAGGTGTGTTTAAACTTCTCGGTTAACCGCTGATATAATCGTTGATAAAATACAATATTTACATAGAAAAAAGACACATTTGAAAGTACCCTAAGAATATGTATTTAATAATAATGCAATATAATTTATATTGATCGATTGACATCAAATTGTATTCTTATGTTCGTGTTAACATATGTAGTATATTTTTCACTCATAGCAAAGATACAAATCTGTTTTAGTTGCACCATTATAAAATAATAAAAACCCAATAAAAAAGATATTTTAGTAATTTAAGATTTCGACTGAAGGTGCTTGGTGGAATTTCAATATTAAATTTGAATCGTTCAAATTATGTACACTCCCACAGATTTTGTCACTAACGACGCTGGTTTCGCCTTTCGGCATCTTCAGGCGTTCAAGCGCACGGATGAACTTGAACTGACAGTTCAAGTTCAAGTTCAAGTTCATCCGTGCGCTTGAACGCCTGAAGATGCCGAAAGGCGAAACCCGGGTCGTTAGTGACAAAATCTGTGGGAGTGTACATAATTTGAACGATTCAAAATTAAGATAATTTAGGATGAAACACCTAACCAAATCCTCATCCCATCGGTTTATATGACACTTTTTACGCAATACATACATTACGAGTAAGCAATATATTTGCCATGTATTTATTATATTCGACATATTACTTATAACAGTTGTCTCAAATCATCTGTCAAAAGGCAACACTCGAAATTTTAATTCTCAATGCAGATCGAATAGTGTAAAATGTCTGAAGTCAATTTAAATTTGCACCGGGAGATAAACTAACGTCATTACTGTTTTTAAAAAAAACTGTGCTTTTATACGTACAATGTTTATAACTTACAAATTATCACAAATCAACGCATGACGGTAATAGCTACCTACTTACTATATATTGTGCAAGATACAAACCTATCTCTGATGGTATAATATGGTCGTCATGTAAAAAGGTAGTAACAACAAAAATATTGAAAATATTTTCAAACTAAAACACGCTTTTACTAGTAGAGTAGCAAATATAAGAATTAAATAATTTAATGAAGTTTAATGAAGTTTAATGAAATAGCAATTTCACAAAATGTATAATACAGAAAAATATATGTGTATCCAAACAAACACTATTAGGTAAATAAAAAAAATGATAAGGAAAGCATAGCAATAAATCGCTTTATATCAATTTACATATTTTTAAGAAGCAACATTATTTTCATTGGCAGCTAGCTCAGCGGAACTTGCTCTCTTTCGGAAAATAAAAATAAGTAAGCATGATTTATATATTATATAAGTAGTAAAATGGTAAAACTTGTCATATTATTTTAAGTACAATCATGTCTTTACTTGGTGTTTTGGAGGATTGCATACTTTTATTTTAGGAAGATATCAACTATATATTGTAGTGTGTATTTACTGAGCTCACTCCAATTTTACGATACTTGTAGACATGTAGAATATTATAAAGTATCTAAATCATGTTCACCTAAAACACCATTTTTAATCTCAAAAATATTAACAAAATATTTGTCCAATTTTCACCCTATGTTATTAATTCACCAAGCATGTAATCTGTACTCAGTCGCTGTATTCTAGGGATTCCCTCTTCATACGCAGTATCAAAAAAAAGTCTACCAGCAAGTAACTTTGTTTGCAACGTATGTAGACGTTATTCAGTTGGTGCATGACCGTCGTTTTCTGGCGGTGTCACGAGCATGTTGGGAATATTCGCAGACGCTTCTCGATCAATATTCAGAGACGCGCGTCCGGAACGGGGAGCTGCAGCCGAGTCATGTCCTGCGTGCTCACTTGTCCGCAGCCAATTTTATTTTCTACCGATGCGGACGTTAACCGCGAAGGCAGCGCATGTGCATTATGAATTATGATACCTCCTAATTATATTTAATCGTACATATTCATCTTCCAAAGAATATTTAATACGTCATAGCACGTAATTAATCTAAATTTCTTACAAACGTACTTTAATTTATGTATCAAAATTTTATATCAGCTGTTCATCAAATTTATGTTAACTTTAAGCCAAAAAAATGGACGTTTTGTTATAGCAGGTAAGTCAAAGACGCGGCTTACCAGTATATAACTTCTATAAATTGGCCGATACGTCATGTGGGCGTTTAGAGAACTAAGCATTCCCTTCACTTTTTCCACTATTACAGTGTGTACTAGACATTACATCCAAGTGTTAGTTCATTGAAAGACATATAACATCTGCCATGCGGATTCAGGCGAAAAACCTTGTTTCAATTTTTGTTATAAAAGACGAGAAACAAAATGGAGAAATAGTTATCCCTTACAACTTTGCCTGATAAGTGATAAATAACCCGTTGGGCTGTATGCATCTTGTAAGATTTGCACTTGGGCTTACGCTCCGCATTGGGACGAACAGGACGAAGAAGAAGATATAAGGTGCATCCATCTCTTTAGAAGTATTATATGTTTTCACAATTATTATTTACTGAGCAAATTGTGTTTGAAATTTTACAGTTTTAACATGCCAGTCAGCTAGTTTTTTTGTAGTATTTTTGTATTTGATGCGGTTATTTATTTGA
Source organism: Himalopsyche anomala (assembly GCA_031772345.1). Classification (NCBI taxonomy): domain Eukaryota; kingdom Metazoa; phylum Arthropoda; class Insecta; order Trichoptera; family Rhyacophilidae; genus Himalopsyche; species Himalopsyche anomala. The sequence continues at coordinate 13,735,345 of CM062832.1, read as the reverse complement.
AATATGTTATATTATAAGTCGTCCAATAATAATGAACATACGAGATGGTGTAAGTAAAATAGCTGGAATAATATATCAACAATTTTGTAGATGTCTGCATTGAGTTGTCTATCACTGTGACTTCACGTAATGTAACCAGTAATAAAAATAATGAATTTTATAAATGTAAGCTTAATTTTAATTATTATTGTTTCGCTTGCGAGCTTCTAAAGTTCAATGAACGTAACGCATTGAATCCCGCGATAACTAAAAAAACACAGCTGCACTAACCTCATACGGCTTCCAAATTTAATAATTAAATAATCAAGTGCTTAAAATAAATAAGTCGGACGTTATTTCTTTAGCAGAGATGTTGGGGATACCATTGGATTGGAAAATTTTAAAGTTAAGTGACCTAAGTTTAGATAAAATAATATTTCCTGTGTTCATGTTTTCCTGCTGCGTATTGCAACTGCTGCTGACTGTTGAAAATATATATTATGCATACGATCTCCATATTTGCTTAAAAAAAAGCAATATTGTATATATCGTCGATGCGCTTTCAAAATCCGCGATTAGTATTTTTTCACGAAATCGGATTGTTCATTCAAATTCACCGCACCCGCAAAGAAAAAAAAATCAATTATGGCGTTATAGATTGCTTTACAAGTATGTATATCGATTTTGTCATTGTAATTCGTACCGTATTTTAACGTGTTTTGAGAATAGTTTTTGCGTATTCTTTTCTACTAAAATGCATAACTTTTTGTATTTTTAATTGAATTTTAAAGTGTCGGAATCGCCCGATTATTACGATTCCGACTATAACTCTGATTCAAATATGTACAACAATTGTATCCCAGTGAAGAAACGTATAATGCATAGTACCTATCTGCAAACCTTAACTAAAATTGAAAAACCCTATTGTTCTAATAAAAACTTAATAATCAGTCCAATTATTGTGCGCAGTCGAGTATGGCGGTATCTGATTTGCCAAATGGTAGAACTCCCCCTTCATTTGTAGCATGGTTGTACAATAGGGTTGTAGATATGACTTGAGAAAAGGGGTGTGAGTTGCAGACATTTTGAATGTATGTATAATGTAATTGGTATTGATCTTCAATGTCAGAAGTAAGAACGAGTTTACACAGAAATTTTTACAAATTACCATCAGGGGTGACATTATTGTGAAAAGAAAAATAATGATCGCAAATAGAAGATAGTAGACAGATTGAATTGATTGTAAACAGCATGTAAAAATGAGTATTGAATCAATTACATTTTATATTTCTCGATGTGAAAAGAGGGAACGATATGAAATTATTGCGTTATATAATATTATACATTGTTATAAATATTTTTCATTAATTTTATTATTAGATGTCGATTACGCCGTGCAACATTTGTGCGGTTTCGTCGACATTTTAAGATAAAACAAACAAATGAATCTCAAATTAATGATGTAATATTCTATCTTCGAATTTTGAAAAGTCGGGAGGAAAATAATTATCTGAAAAGGGCCTTTAAACGACATAACACATTGTCAGTGGAACTTTTTTATTCTTAATGGTCATTTTTTTTTTTTTTTTAATATTTTGACATTCTTTCGTGTAACATAACAAAGAAACTGTTCCAAATATCAATGAGATTTAGATATTATGAGAAGGTTTGACATTCGTCATAATAAATAAATGGTCTTTGACTGAACAACCCTCGACATCCAAGTAAAGTTCTAAAGAAATGACCCGGTATAGAAGAGTCACTCATTCAAAAACGAAGATGAATAAACAGTTCGTGAATATTCAAACTTATAAGTAGAAAATGAATCATTAAAAAATTCATGAATAAAATAAAACAGGATAAAATAACCAGACAAAAACAAATCCATTGTTCTGTGATTCAACCCTTTCTAGATAATTATGTGCTTTTCAGCAGTGAGTTCGCAGACAGAATCTTTTTATAGATTTTATATTGTTTTAAGTTAATTCGAAGATGTAATATGTTTATTTTATATACTTCTAAAATTCCTCTCAGCTTCAATTTTAACACTGCAAACATAATTTAAACGTAGGTTTTGTGGAATTTTGAGACTAATTACTAATCTGTAAGTATCAAATCAAAATGATAGGGTAACGTTAAGATTACAATAATTGTTAAATGTAATAAATCAATACACGCATTTATACATAATATCCATAACAATTTGAAAGTTCAAATTCACTTAAAATATGATTAATATTAATAAATAATATCAAAAACAGACATAAAAAAATCTCTTAATCTCGGTTGATTGACTACTACACAGTGAATGCAGTCGCAATTATTACATTTAAGTATACCAACCGTAAAAACCAAATACAAAAATCATGTTGAATATTGGAGATCAGTGCACGCCCCAAACGATTTTTAACGATCAATTGTATTGTTCATCGACTGAAAATATTATAATTGACGGTGACGTGCGCCAAAATAGCTATCAACTACCTCTGCCAATTCATATATGTATGTAGGTAACACAATGCAGTTCTAACAAGTAACTGCTAATTCAATCGATTAAAATTATGCGGTTCTTATAAAAAACGGACCCAAACATTTTGAAACTATTCAGAGCAAAATTTCAAAAAATAAGGAGGAAACCTCAACGCTTTATTGAACCTGTGTTCGGTTTTTGACCGCGAGTCGTTAATTTTCTTCATTACATGTGTTTGTATTACCAGCCGCGTACTTAATTTAATACAGTCTTCATGCACAATTCAATAAGTTACCCACCACTGACTTTAATTAAGATGAACACAAAATGGCCGCACACGGCCGTTCGCTAGCACGGGTAATGTAAATAAATGTATTAAAAATATTAATTTAGCTTGTTTACAGTGCTCAAGATGTATTGCCTAATTGATTACTAATAAACATTCCTCAATTTACGCGCTCAAATAACATCGACATCTAGAAACTAGGATTTTTTTTAGCGAAGTCGGATTAATAGATTTAAGTAGTTGACCCTTTCAATGCTTCGATTTTCAATTGGTTGACCAGAAATTTTATTTCAGTAAACATTTTTCATCTAATTGCTGTAGCTTTTTTAATTATGAAGATTTTTTATGAGTGTCATCTGGATATAATTATATCAAGCAACATTCGATTGCTGAAATAATTATTGCGTACAATTGTAAAATTTAAAAAAAAAATCCACCCATTCCCCAGAACACATCAAATAGCTCTGAGATTAAGCGAGTCATTTGTTAACGTATTGGCAGTTCACATCTGGAGAAACAATTACATATTTCTAAAGTAACCTTAGGCAAAAATAATGAAATGAAATGAAAAACAACAATTACAATTGTTTCTTCGTTAGGTTAATATTTTATTTTAAGTTGGTGTTCTTTTACCAAAACAAGTAAGTGAAAAACACATATGTATACATTGAATCAGAGATGTGGGGTCGTGAAAAAAATACTGTGACTCCGTCATTTACAATTGTTTCGACGACCAAAAAAGAATGCAATAGAAAAGTTATCATCAAATTTTAATTTGTATTAAAAATGAATTCTCACAAAATTACAAGTCGTGTATATCGAAATTATTAAGTTTTTAAGCCTTTGTATCCTACCCTCTACGAAAAGAGATTATTATAATGATTAACTGAATATATTCTTGATATTTGTTCTTGTAAATCCTTTATTTACAATATAGAAATTGAACCTTCGCATATAAAATGTTTTTGAATCATTGTATGCTTACTATCTCTTTAAAAGGCCAAATAACATTTTTACACGTCATTGATTATTCCACTGGTGGTCGACTATTCCTTACCATAAAAATAAAGTAAGTATACCATATAAGGTCGGCTAAAAGTAGACCATAATACTGTTTGATGCATTGATTACATCCACCGGATTTTTTTATAATAATATATAAGTTTGCTTTGGAGATAGTGATAAAATATTTATCAATAAATTAATAAAAACTCGATTGGTTTCCATTAAAGGTATACGAGTCGAGCCTGCTAAAACCAAGAAAGTGCTTTGAAGTTCTGACTGTCGCTAGTCGACTCTCACATTTTGTTACTTGAAACTTGTTTAATTAATACCACCGGTTTTACGAAACCTCGAGAAAAACTTATCTGAATTAAACGTCAAACAAAATGTCTTCGCATTATTACACAGTTCCAGGGAACGTATTAAATATTGTTTACGGTTATCAGTGTTTAACGCACAGAACATTGAAAGTATTAAACACATTTGATAAAAACATCTTTGATACTTAAAACTCCGTCGACTGGCAAAACATTCATTATTTAAAATTGAAATACAGGGGTGGGTCCTCGTTATCCGAATCGCAGCAGTTCTGGATCTCAAATCTGGATATTTCACAAAAATTTTACCATGACACGCAGAGAACTAATGATACAATATCCACCCAAAGGAATCGCAAAATTTATTGTTTACGTGTAAAATTAAACGTTATAAACGGAAGTTATGAGAGGTTTTTTCCCGATATTGATTAGCCTTGTATAACGAGTACCCCTATACCGATATCTGAATTAAGGTTTGCAGTAGCAGACGAATTATCAACATCTAAAGATAGCATTATCATCAAAGGTTTTTCATGAATATCTTATATTTATAGTTTCTTTAAATATGACCATAAAGGAGTTAGTTAATCAATGTTGGAATCTGTCAATCTTAACCGGATATATGTGCAAATAAAGCCGGCTTGTCCATCCAATGCAACGATTGTTTTACGAAAATTCATTGAAATAGTAGCTTAATATATTTTATGATAGTGAAATATTTATTTTGCATTTTCTAGCCCGGTATTTCAGTATTGAAACCCCAGCCTGAATAATGAGATCCCGGTTTTGATATTGTCGGTATTGCAATCCGTTATACTTTATAGGGACAATTTATTTTATAATCGTTAATTACGCTACAAATATTCACCATCGAATAACTGTATCGAGTTTTTATGACTAGATAGTTTTTTTTTCTCAAAACGACGACTGTTGGATACATGTTACTAGAGAGAATTATCTCGTCGATACAAATTGATTTAAAAGATGTAGAAAAACAGTATTGTTTTGTGCAATAATAATCATCACAAATGATTAATTGATAAAGTTGAACTCATTGTCTCTTTAAATACTCGTCAGAACAATTCGTACATGGATAAGCACACTGTTTATCACATGTGAGTAAGTACATGCATCGAAAAATAAATAATACATTCTGCGACGTCAAAATTGTTGTAATCAAAGATTTCAAGCGTCGGCATAGTCCGCCAGCTGAGTCAATAACGTTTTACGGTGGTGATTCACTTTACACGCTTACGTGTTAATAAGTTGATTGCAAATACGCACAGCAAAGGCAAATAAATAACAACATTTGATAATGATATTGGAAAAGAAATATATTTACGGCACAAAAACCTTGATTTTTGAGTCATTCATTATTCGTGTGACCCAAATGACTCCTCGTTAGGCATGAACGCTATGTGAATTTAATTTCAAACGTGTGTGAACTGATTCTAAAGATTACATCCCAGGAAACCAGTTCAACCAAGATAAGAAACATGATTCATGAGCAGGGCCGGCGCGAGGTATTTTGTATGGTTAGCCGCGTTCCCTGGAACCCGACCCCGCGGTAAACGAAAAAGTCTCGTCTTAAATTATATCGGATCTGAAATGTTTAAAAGTATCAAGAATTTATAATAAAATTTGAATGAAATTTAATTAATATATAACTATAAATTATAAGTATGTAAGTGTCACATTCAAAATTAATAAATTGCATTATAAATCAGGTTGACGTCGCCAGCAAACGTGGCTTTGAGCTGAAAATAGTTTCGAGATTTAAACAAAAAAAAAAATATCTCTGATCAGCAGTAAGGTAAGACAGAACATCTGTTTTTTAACACAACGGAAAACGCATTAATCGATCAAGGCTGATGATGTAATTAAAGATTTTGCATCGAATAGCGTTTTTATATGATACATACGTCTATTTACAGTAGCACTGCATTGATAATAATTTATCGTTAAAATATTCATTGTCCGGATGTGTTTTGCCCCCGCACAATTTTAAACCGATTCCACAGAACATTTGTGTTAGTTCAGAGTCACTTATTCATATAATTTGTAAATTCTTTTCAGTGCCAATTGTTTTTAACACCTTTTTATTTAAATTTGTTTTGTATAAATGACACTGTTAAATTATATTTCTTATCAATCGATAATACTCGTCATGATCGAAATAGGTCCTGATCATGGTAAATAAAAGTTGCAATATGTACAAAGGAATATTATGATAAAGCCTTTCCACCAAGTATTGACAGTCAACACTCTAAAAGTGATCCCACAGAAGTTCAAGCAGGCCCTGTTCATTTAATGTTCGTGGAAAAAGACTGATTAGGTTGTTCATCTTCTATAATCTATTTGAACAACATATTTACTACTTTATTGTGTTAAAACGTCAGCGTCTGAAAAACACGATCGTATGAATACAAAAAAGTTGGATAGAATGCGCGTGGAAATTCTCACGTCGCAGTGTGAAAAATTTGCAAATGCTTATTATTATCGTCGGTGGAAGGCATCTATTATTTTATTTGACGGCGCGTCGTCCATTTTTACCGCGATTAATCTAAAATTAATCGGTCGGAATTTATGATTGAATAACTGCAACAAAGTATTGCCATGATTTGTTGTTTATCTATTTTATGAACATAGTGTACTATATCACTTAGGACTATGAATTGCAATCAAGAACGCATGTAATAGAATTCCGGGAATTTCCGGAATAAAATCGTATTAAAATAACTTAAAATAAAAAGTGACAAAAACTTAGTTTGAATATTTTAAAATGATGATATGAAAGATATTATTCGTAATACGAACAAAACGTTAATGTATTAGTCGTGATTCTTTAAGCGTAGTTAATATTCCTCGATAACTCCTAAAAATTCGATTACTAGATTTAAAAAGAAACTCTTACATTGTATTTTTTAATCTTTAAATATGTTATTATGTTTTTATGTACAGCTCTCTTCTGGACATATCCCGAGATTCAATTTGTACAATTAGATCTTTTAACGAGGAGAAAATTAAATATTTACAAATAACGAAAGATTATAAAATTAACCACATTGACTTATATTACCACCTGGTAGTCAAATCACAAATGCGATTTCAATGTTACATTTCAATGCAAGGGTTGAATATGTATATTATGTACTTATATCATACTTAAAAGGGTATATAACTATTATATTTATACCATTTGCTTTATTATATTGAAATATGTTTAATTGTTCTAAAATAATTCGAATTATTTCTGGTACTTGATTAAGCTCTGGGAGAACAAGTCTTATTTGAACTTGAATAAAAAGTACGTAAGCATGTATCGCCGTGCATTCGCATACTCTTTAAGATATTATCAAAAATCAAATCTACAATTAAATGCACGTTGCAGTTTGCATTCCTAAAGCATGATAAATAATTCTCGCCTTGACACTCGACTATATTTATATGAGTAATCCAGACAGCGAGCACTTACATTAAATTTCAACACCGTGATAACCAGCAGCAATCATTTTGATGATTTGAGAGCGAAAATATCACAAACAGCATTAACCAGCGGAAACAAAATGTCATGCATGGATTTCGCATCCAGAAATGCATGTTATTCGATGAACAAATTTAAAACAATTTATATTTAAGGAGAAATAAAAATGTATACAATTTGAATTTTATGTACGTCCTAAATGTCGACTGTGGCTGAGTGGTCCAGTGCTGATGAGATTCCGGAATGGAAACTTTTGGATTTATTTATCTGGTCAGTATTTTAATCAATTTTTGGAAAGTATTTAATATTAGATATTCAGTATTTATAAAGAGTAGTCAGTAATAATATTATAGATCTGGATTGTCAGTTTTATGTTAACAACCAAACCTAACCTAACCACATTTTTACCATTACGGCTAATTACCATGTATAACGAAATATTATTTATGCTGATCAACTATTTTTTTTATTTTTACTGACTTAATAAAATACTTATAATTAAACAATTAAATTACGGGACGATTAAATTAATATAAGTCAACCAACCCTATCTTTCTCCGATCCTCAAAGAGGTGAGAACAAAGTAGAGTAGCTCTTTCTTTACTAGCGGCTACTAGTCCAGTGGAAGTGTTGTCCTCCAGTCCATATTGGAAGTGTTGAATTTTTTGTACAACAAATCTTGAATTATAGAGTTATACGAAATTCAGTCAAATATATTTATTTTCTAAAAAATAATTGCAAGTGAATATTATCGCATTTGGTTCACTGCCGAACAGGAATTTAAGCAATTATAGTAAGAAAAATTATAAAAACTGGATTCCGTAATCTTAAAAATAATTGGCATTTCACGGGACATTGTAATGTGTTCAACTCTTTTTCCACCGTGAATATTTTGCGAATGGCAAACATCCAGATTCCGCATCACATCATACTCTCAACGTCTCTGAATAAGGGGGTCGACCTATATACTGAAAAGCATTCCTCGGGAAAGAAAAACATTCTCTCCAATCACTCAGCGTATGATGGCAAGATGGCGGAATAGTGGGTACTGATCGTTTATATTCACTCAACGCCGAACAATGGCTGTACATTGGGTAAGACAGAAATATTGAAGACATCGCTACTGGTTCCAAATTAAAGCACAAGTTTTAAGACCTAAAATCTTATTGGGCATTTTGTATTTTATCGACGCGGTCTGTGCGGTGAAAAGTGACGTATAACCCTACAGAAAAAGGAAATTAATTCAAATATCTTCGGAAAACAGTCAAATATTAAAAACAAATATGCATCGATTGCGTGATTCAAATATTGTGTTGTATTCGATTGACGCGTTCTTTATTTGAAATTAACAAATAAGTGACAGATTGACAGATTGACAGCTCAGAGTCCCATTTCATGTTATATCTTTCCCATAGAGAGCCAAATCAAGCATTTGGTGAATTATTTAAACGATGTCTCTCGACTCTCGGTCAACGAGACGGTCAAGTAAAACGATAATATATGTTATATTGTACGTGATATACGTTTGTAATAACTTGTGCAAAATATATTTTTTTGTTAATTATTGCAGCCGAAAAATTGACTCGAATGGGTTTGTCATGGCCGGCTAAAGCTTTATTAATATGACGATGCACGGATGGGTCGAGTGCAAAATAATTGTAAATTCAGCCCGAGCCTAATATACTTCATGTAAGTACGTCAATTTAAATAATTCGGCGAAATTATGTCCTTAAGTGCTTCCAAGCATTCCACTTTTAGACTTTCATAAAGTGAGTCATGATGGATTAATATAGAAACATTACTTATGAAGAATAATAAATTTTGACAATAAAATTATTGTTTCTGTGTCGTGTTGGTATCAATGGTGTAACGACGTGCCTGCAATGTAATTAATTATTCCTCAAAAATATCTATCTTAAATGACTATCTTGTCTTTCCAAGGGCGGTGGAACGTATCGATGAGTGTGCGTTAGACTTTTTAATTCGTTCCCATTGTCAAATGGCGAACAGAAATAACAACGGGATTAACACCAAAATATTAGATTAGCCAATTCATATCTGGGCATGATGGTTTTGCTGTCAAGCTCTTCAAGCTTGACCGGATATGGGATGGGCTTTACATGTGACGAAAAACAGGATACCGACCACATCCTCTGGGATTGTCTTCTAATGTCCTCTGAGCTGGAATGGTTACTCAATAAGGTCCGACCAGCTGTCATACCCACGGGTCACGCCAGCTTGGTGACTAACAAGAAAAGCTTATGTTTTTTTGCTGTGTAATACGGAGAGCTTATAGAACTTTACAGATAGGAACTACATTATTTATGAAGCTAGGGACGTACAGCTCACTAGAAAGGAAGTCGCAAAGTCTTGGTCCACAGGTCCAGCACTAAAAACTGAACACGCATAACGTTGTTACACTACGGGAAACGTCTGCTAGTATCAAACTTACAGCCGTGGCGGGAATTGTAATGTATATTGCATTGACCATTATTTCTTGCAAAATTGATTTAGGTTTACATTCAAATATTTTTTTTTAAATAATCGAAATCATTTTGTTGAATATTTGAGGCAACTGAATTGTTTTAACTGGCATAATATTATTTTCTTGCTTGGTGCATAAAACGACGATACTGAGGTATAACCCAATAGTTTAAATGCCAACCATTATAAAAATGTTATTAGGAATTTAATGTATTTATTTGTAACGTCATCCACGCGGAAGATGCCGATAACTTCAGCAATTTATTTCAGACGTCTTCCGACAGGCATCACCATTGGCAGGCTGGTTCTACATTCGGTTTAAGCAAAAAGAAACATCAAAATGTATTTGTGTGTACATATTTAATATATTCACCTCGCGCACGGACAGACAAATTTAAGCAATACAGCGAGCATCTTCACCGAAACAGGACGGACGAAAATAACCGAGTAATTCTTATTAGTACACCCGACATAAATAATATGCCCACTACCTTCTGCAGTGTCCGAGCTAAACATTAGATATGTCAAAACGCAAAAAGATTTCGTTTGGTTTTGATGACGAATGGTGAAGTATTCGCAAAAAAAAAGATTATATCAATGGGTAAGTGCCAAAATATTTATAAGCAAAATACTGCTATTTACACAAGACATAGAAAATTATTTCGTCTTTATATGCGTAGTAAGTACATAACTAGGGCCGAGTTTTCGTGGCACAGATAATAATTAAAATATTCATAAAAGAAAAAAAATGCGATGTAATTTGGTATAACAATGATTTTATGTATGGTGATAGTTTTAAAAACACTCTTAGAGGGAGGGGGATTCTCATTGATGACAAAGAAAATTCACGGATTTGACTATTTTTTGACAAAAAAAACAGTTCCAGAGCTTATCCATCAACAACACAATTCACTCATGATTTTCTGGCCGAAAAGTTAAAAGAAGCAAGTAGTAATTTGATATTATAGTTCAAAATGAAATAATATGTCAAAAACAATCTGTAATGCAATCAATTTCTTAGGTTAATATTTTTTTTATTTGACTTCATTTAAGTCCACTGTAATTCATGCATACATTGAAAAACCGTTCCTAAGATAATAATGGATACCTATGTATGTATTGTATTGGAGATTCTTTAAAAAAATTGGATTCAGTTAGCAAATTCTGCCGGTATGAAAAAACTGATTAATTTTACAGATGTAAATTATTTATAAACTGGAACGTATTTTTTTGCTTAATGCGCATGAACATTTCAGAACTGACATCAATTGGAACGATCCTGCGTAGCGCCAATTACAGACGACAACCCGATGACTGAAAACACACTCAAATATTGTTAGAGATGCCAAAAAATCTTTTCAGTCGAAATATCACGAGACGTGGAACTTTTTTTTTACTTTGAGAAGATTTTTTTTCTCCAATCGCCCTTTAAAATATTCGATCATCAATATACACTTGTTTACACCTCTTTGCTTAAATTTAAGTGCTAGACGCCACTGATAACGGGAATGATTACCGCATTGCTATTTTTGATAACGCATATTCAAATAAACATGCATTTTGAAGTACAAAGATATTTTATATATTGCAAAGATAAAAATATATTCACTTGATAGTGAATGGGCAAGGAAAATTTTCTAAGATAAAAAAAAAACGCCAAATTCAAATTAACCGGTAGCATTCTACCTCGAAAATTATTTTGCAAAGTGTATCGAGTACGTAAAATGGAGTTAAAAAATATTTTCTTTTTTATAATTTGTAACACATTTTTTATGTCTGAATATAATATGTACAACATTTACGAACTGACAATTGTGGGGTTATAATGCAAAACGTACTATTTCCAAAATGAGCGATATTGAGTTAGGTATACAGACAGGGTAATTCAAGCCTAAGGAATCGACTGATCCTATTAGTTTCAATATAAAATGTCTAACAAGACCATCGTTTTTAAATTGGAAAGATTATTTTTATGCAAATGTTATTTTTTTTGTGTTATTCGATATAGTATTTGACTCTACTGAAAAGTTCGAGTTTTGGAAATAGTATGTTTTGCATTATAGCCCCACAGCCCAAAAGAAGTAAGTACGCGTACATTCATCAATTGGTCTGTTGAATATATCGATCTGGGCATGGGGATGATTTTTAGCTCTCAACATACGCCATAAATCTGAATCCTATATTTGGCGTTTGGCGAATAGAGATAACAAAGGTAACAAAATAATATATGTGTACTTATCCTGGTTTAATACGCAACGAATGAGAATCTTTTATTGCTGAATCGCAATATAATGTATTAAATTACAACCACAGTTTATAATAATGTCGCTGGCATTCTGAATATGGCACCAAAGCCACAGGTTCGTAACCACCGACTGATATCAATATATCACAGTTGACTCACGGAATTATATACCTACTATCTTACATGAATACTAACTGTAATTATTTATTTTAAAAAAAATAAGTCACTTTTTTCCAACATATGATAAGCTATCTGTGCTTTTACTTTTAAAAAAAGTTGAAATCGAATTTAATAATAACTTTTGATGAAAAAAATGATTTCTCAAACAGTTATAATTGGGATTTTATACAGTACATGTATAAAAAAAAGTCCAATTCATGAAAATCAATATTTGAGTACAATCAAAGGTTATTGTTTTGTAATAAAAAATATGTTTTGATTTAAAATGTAGGTAGGTATAACCAGGGCTGGCCCTAAGCGTGTGCGAAGTGTGCGGCGCACACAGGCGCAGGCTCTAAAAATAATCAGAGGGGCGCAGATTGGTGGATCGCTTTTGGTTTTTTAAGGCGCCGAACTTCGGCTGAAGGCGCCTCGCACACAGGCGCAAGAATCCACGGGCCGGCCCTGGGTATAACATTGATTCACTTGACAATTTAATATTTACACGTATATTATTGCTTTGTGAAAGATGTTACGGAAATTTCAGAGTTTTTCTATACGCAGTTAAACGCAGTGTTACAGTTACTGTTAATCCACCAAGGCTTAAAAATCCATTTAAAACTATTGTGGAGGACCTTTTCCATATCATAAGTTCGCATTTTTTTTTATCTATAATCTATTAAAATTAAGGCCACATTTAAGAAAATTGAATCGGATAAATATACATAGGTATTAATTTATTTTTGTTTATTATTTCCTAAATTAATGAAAACAATGTAACAAAATATTCAAAACAATGCGCATGAGAATCTAGATGGCCGCAGGTTCCCTAAGTTAGCATGTTTATCTCGATATATTAATGTGAAGTGCAGTTAGCATATTTTTGAAGATATCATATTGGTAATTCAATAAAATCAGGTTCAATACCCGAAACAACATTTTTGAAAGGATCTAACATCAAAATATCTATTTGGGGTTTGAAAAAAATACATTTAAAAAAATCTTAATAGTTTAGTACGTTTAGTGCATATTTTTGTGTTGTTATGAAATAATATAAAATATATGAAATAATATAAAATATAAATTGATTTGAAGGTTTAAACTTCTAAGTCAAGGTTTCCCAGCCGGGAGAAAAAATGCATAACCGAGATAATTCGTATTAGATTATTGTTGGAAGCCGATTGCAATAAAAACATTTAGTTTAAAGGTAGCCCCACTCTCAAAAAGGTATAAAATCATTGTTTGAATATATTCACTGTGGAGAAGATAAAACAAATCACGCTTTAGGATTCCCGTTAACGGAATAATAGTTTTTAAAAATGACAAAAAGTAGAAAAGCTACTAATTTTTTTGAAATACATACACAAATTTGGCATAAACATACGAAAGTATTAAATTCTAAAAATATATAAATAAACACAATCATAAAATAGGTGATTTATCATTTTTAATTTGGTAATGCAATAAAAATCGATTTGAAATTAATTGACGATTATTCATTGCTCATCATAAAAAAATACAGCAAATCAGATGTCGAAAAATGTGATACCAGTGAACTTTTGCTAAAATTTCGCAACGAAATATTTGCTGGTCTCCTTATTTTTGCATACGTATTCAATTTAGCCTATGACTCATGTATTTCTCCCTCGAGTAATCCAACGAAAGAGTCAGCGATTCTTTTTTCACTCAAATGGCCTTTGAAGTCAATACAAAAGAACAATCGTCACGATAAATACGAAGACAGGCACGTAATTGCTTTCGAATGAAAAAATATACATTTTAAAAATAAATTTCAGTCAAAATTTTTCAATATTAAAATGATTACTTACAATCATATCCATCATAAGCTTACATCTGTTAATAGTTCAAGGACTATTTCTAGAAATATTTCTCTACAAACAGCAATATTTTCTATCTCCCTTTACAAAAATAGGGTTACGAAATGTGACTATTTGTTCGGCGTAACAGTAGTGTGAACGAAAAAAAGACAATATGAAATATTTTACTTTATAAATAGTTAACAGTTTACTAGAGAAAACTTTTTGACTGATGGGTTACAATATTTCATTTCGTTGTCAAGCCGTTGTCAGAGCTCGCCAAGATAGATGCTGAAATAACACACACAAAGACAGCCCTCCGTCGAGATTAAGTGAGAAGAGTTCTTTGATCATGTTCGCTCCCTATGCGGAGCATATGGCCGCCACGCGGCACCTCCATGTTTCCCTGTCTCTCGCCAATTGCTTTGCTTCCTCCCATGACATGCCAGCATCCCTCAGTTCCGCCGATTACGTCCTATGGATAGTACCCGACGGACATCCAGGACGCCGGAATCCCACCGGTCGAAATAAAAGGCAGGCAGGATTGAGGCCTTTTGGAGGCATCCGCAGCACGTGACCCAGCCAGTTCCAACGTCTCTCCATAACCACTGACGTGACGGGACGCTGTCTTGCACGCTCCCTTAACTCTGAGTTCCTCACAAAATCAAACCACCTCACCCAAGCATCTGTTCTCGAAGCTCAGTATACAGTTTTTCTGAGTCTTCGTCAGGTGCCATGATTCACAACCGTAAAGCAGTACCGGCAGAATGCAAGCGTTGAACAAGTGGCATTTGGTTTTAATCGAGTACAACTGTGTGTCCCAGACAGTCCGCATTGAGTTGAATGTGGCTCCAGCCATTCCTAAACGAATGGCGAGCTCCTTTTTTGTACTACCGTCTTCGGGGATATGTACGCCGAGGTATCTCAAGCTGTCAACCCTCTCGATGATCTGTCCCGCGCTAGTAAGGGTCCTATCAGAGTCATGACAGTTTTGGTTACACATCACATTGGTCTTACTAGTGTTAATTTTTAGACCAATGCGACCTGAGTTAGTTGCTAACCCATCAATTGTCTCCTGGATGCCCTCCTTTAGAGGCGTAAGAGAGAGAAGAGTAAGTGAGGTAAAAATAGTAGTAAATAATTGCTCTTTTTACTTTTTAATATTGGGGTTCAACAGAGTAAATACCGAATCAATCATCAAATGAACTGTTTAATCTGAAAATGAACCACGGAATGTCTACGTAAGTCCGTGAAATCAAACGACAATACGGTAGGTATGTGCTACACATAATAAAAATATAATATTATTATACTTCCTTGAGTTAACAGAAGACTTGTTATGCAAGGAATTCAAATGTTGTTTTCCGTGAGTTCGTGATCATCACAATGGAAATGATAAACACTTGATTCCTCGCAGAATGCACAGCGACCGGCCGGCCATTAACGAGAACTCGATTGTTGAAACTAGGGCTTCCAATTAACCGGACTTTCCAACTAACCGGTTTTCGGTTTTTTTCTAGAAATAAAACCGGTTAACCGGTTTAAACCGAAATATAACGTATGTTGATTAGGTAGGTATGCAAAAAAAAAAAAAAAAATGGAGAAAATTTTAAATATTTGTCATAAATGTTCCAATGTTAATGAAAAATCGATGTTTATCTTATAGATAGAACACAAAAGGTATTTTATATATTTATATATATATACAACAATGTCAATTAAATGTGGAAAAATATGTTATGATAAAATATGTCAAATAAAAAAATAGAGCTTGATAATAAAACTCATCAAAAGAAAGATCTTTAAATAAATGCATTTATTTTTTAAGCATATCGACTAGATAGGACATCCAATGCTTAGACAAAAATATAGTAGAATAAAAAAATATTAACTTATATTATGTCTCCACTCCCACTTTGAAGCATATAGACTCAAACAATTATTTTTTAACGAGAACTGCTTTTTACTCAGTTGATCAACCCCATCTTTTTTCGAAGATAGAAGAGATTAAAAGTTATGGCTAGCACACGACTAGTGGGTGGCTGATCACTCTCACTACGTCATAGTAATTTAAGGGATAGTGGAATAAAATATTAGGCATCACAGACATCCATGTCATAGAAAAGAAATCTATGAACTATTGGAAAAATCCGTCCGTACTGGGATTCAAGCTCGTTTGGTCCGCAACCCAAAGAAATGACGTTGACCACTCGCCCATGGACTCGGCGTTATCATGTTCATCATGTGCAGACCATAATACTTAAATTATAATTAAGATTAACAAGCACAATAATAATTATATTTCATGATAACATCAATTATTTATTGGGTATATGTTATTTTATGAACAATTATTTATTTATACATATAGGTATTAAACGATACTTCAATTTTCATTTGCGTATTACGTACAAAATTACTTACATAATATTATATTAAAAAATCATAGTTCACAGTGTGTTTGTTTATCTATTGCTAAAGAAAATAATTCGAAAAAAAAGAATGCATCTAAAATGTTATATTACACGAAACTAGAAATTTGAATTCAAAAATTGGATCAATAAAAAATAGGCACCAAGCAAAGCTGTATTTGAATATATTTTTTATATTGTTCTAGTTAAGATAGATATTGTACTATTTACCTGAAAAATATCAATGACTTCTTAATTTCCTATAACCTCATAATCAGTGCGTATAAGCAATTTGTATATTATAATACTTAGAAAACTATCAATAATCTCATATTTTTTTATTAAAAAGAAACATTTTTTCCGCATTGAAAAAAAAATAAGTAAATGTATTAGCATTAAACTAACACAACAAAGATCACACATTCCGACTAGGTTTGTCCGTAGTGAACTACGGACAAACCCTATTGTTGATTATTTTACCTAACTATGTCGACCTTGTGGGTAACATTTTAGCCACATCTGGTATTAATTTAATGACACTTTACAATACGCAACGTCTAATTTTACAACTGAGAAAAGGACGAGCACTTAGGTAAAAAAAAGCAACCATATAATTGAAACAATACAGTAAAAGTGACACGGGACAAAGTTCTTGGAATAATTTTGACCCCCCGTTAGGTAAGACATTACAATTAACTCTTGGGTATTAGTTTTCACATATTGCATTATGATGGAGAATAAAAGGTTGATACAATAATTAAAAATATCATATTTAAAGCAGCGATTTTTACATTGTTGATTTAAAGACAAAATCAAGTATACTTAGAATAATTATAATCCAATAATCATCCAAAGGAAGAATATATCTACTAACAAGCACATAAAAAAATAATAATGGGTAAGGAGATGTAGATTATTACTCACTAATTAAATTGTATACGTTTTAAAATGGTACTTGATAGTTATATGGTAACCTTATCAATAGTTTTTTCAAGATTTATACGGATGATTTGTCAAATTTACAATAAAGGTTATTGAGTGACGTGCATGTAAGAATCATTCCGTCTTTTGATAAATAATTGTCAATAATTACGAAAAAATATTAAATTCTTTGAAAATGTCATTTCTGTTCACAACACGGACAACTTTGAGACATAAGTAGATTATTTTATAAAATTCATATGCATGTTTGTTCTGTTATGTGAATTGTTTACTATATTACGCAATAAATTCATTGTAAAACATTTTTCTTTTGTAAAAAAACAATGAAAAACAAGAAAAGAGTATTTTTGATAAAACGCGGTTAACCGAAGAAAATAAACCGGTTTTCGGGTTTTTTCAAAACAGGCGATAAACCGGTTAACCGGTTTCGGTTTAAACCGGTTTGGAAGCCCTAGTTGAAACGTTAACTCTATGTTTGTTTTGCTTTCCAGGTAAACTGACTATGAGAAATTATCCAGACGTCTCAGACGATCGTCTTAATTACGCTGCCGACAGTATTGCCGCAAACAGCTGGCGGAAATAATACATTAGCTATTCAATCGATTATTAAATTGAACGACTTACTTTATCTTAAGTATTGCAGTGATTTGTATATAATGTTGAACACCTAGTGTACAACAGATGCACATATTAATAAATCTATGACAAGGTCAGTTACTTTCGATGGATTCGGCGGTAACTTTGTGGAAGTTCATTTTAATATAAAATTTAAAATTACTTAGATTATTCCACATATTGTGATACTACCTGTGACACGTGGTTCGCCTCTTTCAGAGGCATCCTCAGATAATCTAACTTTCACAAAGATTGTTTAATTACGAATGTTTTTAATTTTAATGTTCTAACATGATTTTTGAAGAATTAACATCGAATTTGTAACAAAAGTGGAATTTACATAATATATCAAACGCGGCAGTTATTTAGCAATGCAATTAAACAATGAAAATTATATAAAAATAGCAAGACTAACAATATTTGACATTACTTTTTCAGAAGTTGTATCAATAATAAAAGCGTTTTTTATTTATTCGCCATCATTTAAGTCTTTGTTTTCGAGACCTTGTATAAACTTTAAAAATAAATTTGGGCGCAACAGTCAATCTTTCAACCACTATCACTAGTGAAAAAAAGTCGTGACTCGTGACTAAAACTGAAAACACTAAAAGAAGCTACACAACTTTACCAGTGCGTAAAAATCTTAGTTGTTAGATTAGCAACAATGTCGTTAACGAACTTTTCCGTTCCGAAGCAGACTCTCATTACAAACATTGTCGTTAAAACCTCTATCGAGTGCCTCCTGCGTTTTCAGTCGGTACACTGTTTAATTTATTATGGACCGGTTTCACTTTTCACCGTGACAAACAAACAGGCGTCGAATATAAGCCACAGGTGACACGATCCAAGGACTATAAAAATCTATCTTCACAAGAAGGGTGCTTTAGAGCAGAAGTCGGCAAACTACGCCCCCAATTCCGGCCAGATTGATTGAGTCAACAAATCATTATGATGATAATAAACCCATTATTTTGAAATATTATCTCAGAAAGTGCAATTAAATTCTTAGTATAAATGGTTATTATTATTATTGTGTTACTTAGGTACTTAAATTAATAAATTCAAATATTATATTCGTACAATTGTGTCCCAAAATGTGGATAACAGTTTTACAGTTGGTTATAATTATATTTTCAAAGCGAAATAAAAAAGGTAAAAACTGTATGTTTTCTATAGTTTGTTTGCTTCCTGTGACGTCGAACTTATTTTTTTTTTACGATCAAGCCCTTTACGAAAAAATGACGATCCTATTCTTGGCTTTGAAGATTCGTCAGTGAACAAACTGTGGTCAGTAACTTTATAAATCATAGATTCAATGCATCATTTTCTGCCTACAAAACTCGCGCAGTTGCTCTCGACTGTAGTCTCTCCTTTTACGGGTAAATAGGGTCATGCTTTATAAAGAGTGCCGTCGCATTCGTACGAGATCTCTTGAATACAACAAAATAATACGTCAACCGATCCGAGAGCTGGCAGAGTGAGCCAATTTGGGGCATGGGCATGAGGCATTATGGTGCGCCAACCATGTGGTATTCTTTCTATAACCTTTTTTATCTGACGATAAAAAGCCAAGGCCGATATTACTTTTTTTTTTACTACACTTATTTTGTTTTTTTTTCAATTTCTAGTCGTGACATGATGCACCGTTAATCATGTAGCACCATATTTGCTGGGATAATTTTATGATTGAATTATTGCCTCAATTCTGAATTCATAATTTTGAAAAGATACCGACGTACAATAAACTTATAATTATTATGACTCTTATAATAATCGTATCTTCAATCTTTTACCGGAAACAAATATACTGAAGCAGAAGTTCGTACCCCTTAATCGGAAAACTACGAAACTCTTCGTTTCTATCAGGGTTGTGGCGTCGGAGTCAGATTTAGAGTCGAGAAATTTTAGGTGGAGTCGGAGTTGTGAGAAAATGGACGACTCCGACTCCCTTAATTAATTTGAATTAAAATACAAAAAGTTGTGGATTTTATTGGATATCAATAAAATACGAAAACTTCCTATATATAAACATTTTACATCTTTTTAAAAATCGCAGTTTTTTAAACTCTAAGACACTACAGACTCTAAAACGCTGGTTTTTATCAAAATTTTCCATGAGTTTTTATATGAATTCCATTTTTAGTTGATTGCCAAGGTAGGAGTTGGAAGTAGACCGTTTATTTTATTTACGTTATTTCTGCACTGAAAATTCTTTACGAATACCGATTGTAATTTTGAAATAAAAAAAGCATTTTTACTTAGGATCGACCATACCCAAAATAACTTTCGGTAATCGACTCGAAAACCAGCTTATTTTTCAACTTCCAATAATAAATTAACAGTTTGCATTTGATGAATCTTCAAAAGCTTGACTTGGTTTCACCTGACTTTTACTTTAAATTATAATATTTTTACAGCGTGGATAAATTTTTAAATGAAACATCAATGATGGACCATGCTTCTGATTAATGAATTATTCATATTTGCCATCTGAAGTTTCCAATACGTAATCCTAAGAATGATAATTTATTGCCTGAATTTGAATAATCAAAGCATTTACATATCGATATGTAGAACTCGTGCGAGGAATAAATAAGTCCAAAACTAATGAATGGTTTTTAATCCCTGCTGTTCAATATTATTGACATCTTCAACCAACATATGGTGACATATGGCGCGAGTCTTTGCTGTTAGATTAATACGTAATCATTAATATTCAACTACTGCTAACATACCTGTTCCCTATTTTCGCTCGGTGTACTGAATACCTTAACTGTAGAAATTTTTAAAGAGTTGATAAGTATAATATAGATATGTATGGCGAACTTATCTAAAGTCACGATCTATGTGTGTATTATGGCGAATACACTCGAGAAAATGTATATCTCACCCAGAACACACATCGCAATTATTGAGTTTGTCCAGCTCAGTGTAGCCATGCGTATATCGTAGATTTATTTAAAATTATTATTTTACTGTGGCTAAAATTCTATAGAGAATGTACATAAAATATTTCAGAAAGAAATATTCTATATCACACGATTTATAAGGATCATTGTTTTCAAAGGGAAAATGCGAAACGTCGGTCAGTGGTCCATGCTGTTGGGTTTTCGTCCACTAGGCCGATGTTTCTTAAACTTTTTACATCCGCGAACCACAAAAAAATCAAAAAAATGTTTGGCGGACCCTCAATATAAGCTTTTATAAATGATACTAACTGTTTTTGAACTGCAATTTTTTTTGCGCCCCACCCAAAAATCTTCGTGGACCACCGGTTAAGAAAAATTGCACTAGGCTATACGGGTAATCAATTTGTATCCCGGAATGGATTTTTTTTTTTAAATCCATTTCCGCTCCCAATGTGGAGCATATGGCCTCCGATTAGAGGTGTATCAACAGAAGTTTTTCTACGAGAACTGTGTGTTACTCAAGTCGCTCAACCTCTCTTTTTAAGAGAGTAGTAGGGGTGGAAGGATAAGGGCTAGGACAGGACTAGTGGTTAACTAGTCGCTCTCGCTAACACCCATGCCTTCGAACAGAAATCGAAAATCGTCAAAAAAACTATTCATATCGGGACTCAATCCCGTGAGATTCGGCACGGAAGCCCACAACGCTTACCGCTGCGCCATAGGACCCGACATATTTGAAGAATTGTTTCACACAAGTTTACTAGAAAGCGCTTTTGATGGACGTGTATGCAACAATAAATTGGTACTGACTAAGATAAAGAAAATCGATTTTCATCGATAAATTCAGATTACTATATGCAAGAATATTACAGGTACGGAAAAAATACAATTTTCATGTAAACTACCTATCTATTACTAGATGCCAATAAAATAGGCTAGAAATAAGCAGTGGACGGGTGCGGTTGGAGTTTAATCGTCAAGGTGGTTGACTCGGTGAGGTGAGTCTAACCACTACAATAGCACTACTGATAAGAAATAAATATATGCTGGCATTTATACGAGAAACAAGTAATTTTGTAGAATAATACACGACAGGAAAACCAACAATTTATTCGGATTACGGAAACGTTTACAAGTGAACGATAAAGGGCGTATGGTTTGTATTTTGAAGTTATTGTTGATAGTCAATTCCCAGAAAACGATCATGTCAAAAATTTGCAGCTGACGTTTGCATATGGAAAAAATATATATACAATCTTCTCTCAGTTTCACATAAATACAACAACAATAAATATGAATTTAACTGAGATAAATGACTAAATGAATCACTAAAAAGATGAGACGAAAACAAATTAACATTTCTTTACTCTTTAACTCAGTTTAAATGTGTCAGTCGTATTTCAAAACTACTACTTTCTAGTTGTAGCACTATGGAACTAAGCCATTGTTATAATTTAGATTGTAGGAAACTAGAAACAATCACGAATTTGAAAATGTCAAAAACGTTAAAAAAAATAAAGTGAAACATAACTACATATATCATCATTGCTCGTTAATCGAATTGAATTACGCATATAAGTATAAACCAAGAATGAGGGAGTAAGGTAAAAAGAAAACGACTCTGAATCCAGCATTGAATTAAAAACCGACTCAAGTTTTTTTAATCATTTCCGTTTAACTTACATATCTGTATACCATCAGATAATTCATAATTCTAGTCACTAGAATAATTATTCTAGTATGTTTCATCAATCAATAATTTTTAAAAATTGCATCGTTCAAATTATGTCCATTCACACAAGTGTTGTCACTAACGTCTCGGGTTTTGCCATTCGGCATCTTCATGCGATCAAGTGCACGGATGAACTTAACTGACACTTGAAACGAAAAACTTTCTCGTAGAAAAACCTCTGTTGAGAAACCTCCATTAGGAGGCCATATGCTCCACATTGAGAGGACATAGACTAAAAAATATATACACACGCTATGCAAAATACGTCATTGAAATAAGTATTCCTGCACTCTTTAACTTTAAATTTATTTTAATTTTAAATTTTCTAGCTGTTTGGTCGAGGTATTCGGCAGGAACGTTTTGACACAAAAGTTTCGTAATTGTAATCAATTCATAATACATATGATTTCTTACGATAAGTTAATTCTGAAAATGTTTTTAAAATCAGCTGAATATGGTATCATTTAACTTAATTGCTATTATTGAAGATATATATGTAGATCATTTCAAATATTTCTTTAAGAGATGCGCGTGCTTTATAAAAAACAGTACACATATCGGCATCAATGTATTCCAAGAGGACTTCCAGTTTGGCCACCATTATTTCACTTCACAGCAGAGTGTAATGTAAGATTCAAATAAATGAGCAAATAAATGTTTTTTTTATTATAACATAATCATTAACAGTTTATCATTGAGTTCGTATTAACGATTTATAACTGCTGTTGTAATTTAACACAGAATGCACCGATGAAAAAAAGAGGAACATTGAAACCGTATTACAGTACGACAGCGAGAAAAATAATTATAACGGAATCCATCAATACTAAATGGCCTGAATAAAAGCAATAAGCGCCATTGCATTAATAGACATGGCGGTGTGTGTGTGCATTATATTGTACATCGTTCGATCTCCATTGTCATTCTGCTGTTATAGACAGTCATAACGGAAAACCTCGTTCGGCGGAAATAACACAGCGTTGTGTTCTATCCGATATGGCTAATCGGTGCTATGTTATTATTTTTCTACAGCAATATTCGATACCGGACATTGACGCTAGAGTTTGTACGGATTCTTTTCGCTACATTGACGAGGCAAAAAGATATTCTCGGTAGCAATATGTGCATGAGTCACCGAATGCTATCTATACATAAATTATTAATGAAAATACCTAATATTATCAGTGAGCTATGCAACTCATATACGTACGACTAAATTAATTTACGAAAGAAAAATAATATTCAGCAAAATAGTACAGAAGATTTATAACAGATAGTTTAATTCCCATAGATTCATTAAATTAGACAATATCGATAGGAAAAAATTAAGTAGTACAACTGAATAAATACCCGTTAAGAAATTAAATAATATTGTTTTGATCATGTTATATTTAGACGTAAATTGCGCCAATTAATTCGTGGCGGTTAACTTTTTTGACGAGGTTTTTATTGACAGCGTTAATGAACAGTTTGAGCACAATTAAAAACAAAAATATTCCATCGGCACAACAACCGGCAGCGGAATTTCAAAACTAATAAAATCCTAACTCGCTTTTTCTCAATACCATTACTAATTTATTATATCAATATAAGAAGTATTATAACTAATGTTACTAAATTATGTAGCTACCCATCTGCCATCATCCCAAATTAAAATTATCTTGGCGTTTCAGTTTTGGCAATTCAGCACAATATTAGGTATTTTGGACGATATTAAATTATTTTGGGCGGTATTCAAACGGTTAACCGTTTGAATACCGCACAAATAAATCGATAATAAGTCCCAGAGATACTGCGTGTTTTTGAGAAAAATAATTTTGCCTAATATACACTCGAATTCGATACTTTAAAAACATATATTGACTCATTATAGATAGCACTACACATATTCATCAAAATATTGCTTATATTCTATTATAATACAAAGTATTTGATTTCCTAATTGTCTTTGACATCCGTGTTCGCTTGCATATGTTCCGAACACCTGTGTCCCGCTTGGTATTCAATTGGTTAAGAACGTGTATCTTTACGGTATGACTCATAGCACCTTACAAAACGTGTGGTAACTGTATACAGTATACTGTGTTTCGGAAACAGATTCTTACGGCAAATCGAACGGATGCGGTGATTTGAGTTAAAAGGAATTAGGGGAGAGCGTTTGTTTAATTAGCCCCTTATTACATCCAAAAGAAAAAAAGGTAGCGATGAGCTTGGTTTGGATATGTGCCAGAACCCTGCATATTCTTACATTTTTTTGGTTTTTGTCGCCCTGGAAAGACACTGATGGTTATCCATATGATGTACTTAAAAGAGCTACATAACGCTGAAATAACTTGGGAAGAAGAAACGAGGCTGGTGGGGGACAGAGTACCTTGGAGGTAGTGTAGTGGCCAACATGCTCAGAGTAGGAAGCGAATACGAGTAAAAAAAATAACGTTCAGATGTCATATACGAATAGACCTAGCTAATATTTACTGATTGTTTTATATAAGTAAGTACCATAAATGAAGAGCTTGGAATTAAAAATGACAAGATCTTTTTTTCCTGAACAGAGAAAAACACAATTTTCTTATAAAAACTAACACAGTTTTGATTATAAGGTTATATTTTAACCGTTGATTGCATGTAAACTACGAGGTTTTTAGCAATGTTCAAAATTAAATTCTTTTATTTTGAATCAGTACTCCAGTATTATAGCGATGTCTCATGTTGGTAAAAAAATAGATTTGGGCGTGTTTGATCCCAAACTCATCAAATATCCATGTGCATATAAGCTAGAATTAGTCATTTTGTATGAAGTCTCCGTCACAGGATATTCGTTCTAAATTAGGAATGATAAAATATTTATTTTATCGATTGCTGACTAACTAAACGCCAAATTTTACACTCAATGGGGGTTTATACAGTATGGGCATAATATCATTGAATTGTATCAGAGTTTGATATCGAGACTAACACGATTACACATCCATGACGTGATTATTCAAAATAAATAAATAAAAAAATTATTTTACGGGAATTGTTTTAATATTTACCGTCCTGTCACTAACCAAAATAAAAACGTTTCAATCGATAAAAACACTTTTACAAATGTTAAACGGCAAGCTAACAGACGTAGATAAGCTTTGTCGTACGTATTCTAAAAATCATGCATTGTTTTCATTTTGATAAAACCAGACAGTAGTACCGTCAAAAAAAAAACATTCATTTATCATGACAACGAAGTCAGCGCAATTTAATGATAAATTTAAGATTGCAAAACGCATTTTTAAATGAAATCATATTTTTAAACAAAACAGTACATAAGCGTACAACATTTTTTCATTTATCAAAATATTGAATTATTACTTATTGCGCGTTGATTCGATCAAACATTTCTAAAATTAAATATCTATTATTTGCTAATATGATAATATTTATGTACGATCAACACATACCTATATTGGTATTCATTTACTTTTCAATAGATCAACGATTTCACATTATTGACCTACGTACCTCTTAAATTAAACATTTTTGATATTGACGTTTAGATTCCCGGTTGAGTTAAATGTAAGACACTACTGCTGCAAATCTTGTCGAGACTTACCAAATCATGGTTCAAGAATTCCGTTACAGTATAACTTTAATATAACGGAGTAATGTGGGTTAGGGGGTTTTTGATATAACGTTAAATTAATCTTTCCGTTTGTCCATATCTAAAGGAAAGGATTACGGCGATGCACGTGATTGTAATTTAAAAATACTTATTTGATCTGTTTATTTAAAGTAAATAAATTAAACTATGCAGCTGTGTGAATCAGCGCCCGGCGTTGCAGACGTCAGTGATACGTTAAGTCTACGATCAGGTCGTCATTAACACTAATTCGAGTGAGGTGATTACCGTGCGCAGAGCATTGTTAGCATTTGGATTTAAACATGTATACCATTAATTTTTTTTTTTTTGGTTTTATTTAAGATTTTATTAACCGTCATATTTGACCAGATATTTTTCCGTTAAAACGAGGTTCTACTTTATACGTAAAATAGGACCAATTTCAAGTGATGACTTTTGCAGAATATATATGCGTTTATTTTTCAATATAATTATGTATAGAAGTGACTATTGGTTTATTTGAAATGACTTATTCACTGGAGATGCGACGAAATATAAATAAAAGAATATACTTGTGTAGTTAGTTACCTTATGTGAACGTTTATCGATA
This sequence comes from Himalopsyche anomala, assembly GCA_031772345.1. NCBI lineage: Eukaryota > Metazoa > Arthropoda > Insecta > Trichoptera > Rhyacophilidae > Himalopsyche > Himalopsyche anomala. The sequence goes on along the minus strand of CM062832.1, from coordinate 13,708,288 downwards.
ATAATTTACAAATATTAAAAACGTATTTGAAACAAAAAAAAGTTTGAGAATGCTAGTATTCGTAAAGGGTTCCACGGTTTTAGCACCAGTTAACGGTGGTAGCCTTTCTGTGGCTTTCTTATCTGCATGATTCATTCTTTTAAAAGTAACTTGTGGAGCGTGCATAGGAATTTTAATTTATAATATTATCCTTCCAAAACGATTGGCGGATGTGTAAAATTTATGAAAGGACTGAAGACTCCCGGTAATAAATAAACTCAAATATGTACATTGTACACACTCCGAATTTAAAGGATAATGAAATAACTATTCAATGTCAGTATTTTCTGTGAAATTCCTCGAGAAACTATGAAAGAATTTTTCTGAAGAGATTCGAGTATTTTTTAAAAGTCCCGTGTATATTCCGGCAGTTGAGAAACGCGGTAAGTTTACTTTCAGTATAAAATATGGCATACCAAAGTAAAACCCTTTAAACCCCAAATGACGTAAACAGCACGAGGATCATTCGTAGAAGTCGGAGTTTTTAAAAATATATTTAACGATGTGTATTCAAACAAAATAGTCCAAAGTGTTGACATTTCATGCTCGGCTGACTAAGGATGATCTGAAGGAATACATATCGACTGTGGAAAGGTAAAAGGAAGTAACCCACACGTATCAAATTTTACAGGAGAATTGAATTGAGAAGAGAATTGATAATTTTGTGACATATGCAAATTATGAATTATACACAACCTTGAAGTGCACGAGACTTATAAACTGGTGTTTAATTGACATAATCTAATATTAATTCAAGAATTGTTCAAGGAAAAACCTTTATTTCAGTCTTTTTTCTTGGTTTTAATTTTTTACAAGGTCATCTTTTTCAAACTTAAAAGCTAAATTTAGATACTAATTCAGCATTTGCAGCTTGCATCCTTTTAATAGATTGTGTATCAAGTTGTATACGTTGTGATTATCGAAAAAAACCTGTTTTGAAAAAACTGTGGGTTACGTCCTTTTTCCTTTCCACAGTCGATATATAGAAGTTAAAATTAAATTATTGAAAAAATCCTCGCGAGTCAGAGTCGTTTTTTATTTTAAAGCTGAAGTCGGACTCATCTTTTGTTTACACGACTCCACAGCCCTGATTAATAGTTCCTGTTATAAATATATAAAATATTCACCATGTAAACTCTCGTGTCATTTGTCGCGACTAATTTGTTTTTAATATACATATATATTTATCGTTAGTAAAATATATCCCAAGAAATGTATCCTATAATTATAAAAATAAAATATAAAAAGTTTAAAATATTCGATAATTTTCGCGGTCCCCAGTTTGAAAACCGCTGGTCTACAGGATTCAAAATTGACAATTTAAATTGTCAGTGAAATTCGAAAGGTTGGCGACCACTGGTTCAAATGATAAACATCTTCAAAAAAAAAAAAAACTTGTCGTCGATCCAGTAGGTAGGTACTCGGGTTGTTTATAAAAATACAGACATTCCAAAGACTATGAGATGACTCGTATGAATAAGCGACAGTGTTGCATCCACCAAAATCAGTAGATACATAAAAGGTTAACGCCCAGACGGTTTTACGAAGAACGTAGAAACACAATAATACAACGCATTTCTGTTAGCTGGTATACTTGCTACGTAATTTCGATTTCAATTGCGTAGTTTTTTTTTTTCAAAGTGCACCAGCACGTTGTTTAGTGGTAGCACTCTGGCAACAATACCAGATTAGGGATTGCAATACCGGTTATTCATATTAAATACCGGTATTAAAACAAAATAGTACAGCAAATTGGGACTGCAATACCGGACGAGTAAAATATACAATATATTATAAACGGTTGATGTTCATACATATCTTACGGCTTTCAAAATAATAATACATGATCGGAAGGGTCATCAATTCTAAGACCTGTCGATACTGAAAAAACTCTTAGCAGATTTAAAATATTTCAATTCAAATGCCATGGTTTTTTTAAATCCATGTCCGCTCCTAATGCGGAACATATAGTCTCCCAATGGAGGTATCTCAACAGAAGAATTTTCTACTAGAAACTGTGTGTCATTCAGTTGCTCAACTACTCGTTTTCGAAGTGAGTAGGGGATAGGACAGGCCTAGTGGTTAACTAATCGCTCTCACTAAGTCCCATTTTTTTAATGATTGGGAGGTAATTTTTAGAAACCACAAACATTCATTCCTTCGAACAGAATTGATTGACGAGACTCGATCTCGTGAGTTCTGTCACGGAAGCCAACGACGTCGAACGCTGCGCCACGGACCGCAGCCATAGTTCATCTACATTAAAAAATAGATTTTAGCTAATTTTCAATACGGAAATACCGGTATTGAAAAAATGCAATGAGTTTATGGATCCCGTTTTGAGTAATACCGGTATTGAAGCCCCTATACCAGATATCTCATAGACTGTATAGTTCAGGGGTTACCAACCTTTTTGGACACTAGAGCGCATTCTAAAATATTGGTAGGGCGGCGGGAACAACATTTTTTCAAGGTTATTTATAACCCAGGAATTAACCGATTTCAAACCCAAATTATCAGCGTGACTCGTTTTTTTTAGCTCTTCCAGGAATTTTGAAATCTGAAAACCCGGGAATTTAACGATTTGCCCAAATTGGAGGGTACGAGGTTGGTAACCCTTGGTATAATTCATAATATCTACACAATTGTAATGTGATGTTAGAAGTCTGCCTACACGGATCCAGCCTTTGCTCGTGAGTCTGAACCCAAACCGGGTTTGAAAGGGTGCGCACGAAATGTCTCGCAGATTACGTTTCATGATTGGCCCGTTTTTTTGTTTGTTTTCCAATTGCATTATTCAGTCTATACTTTCCATTGCATTTTAACTGTATATATATTTTGAAAATTAATATTTTTATAGGCATGCAGAACCTTTATTACACTGAATTATATATGTTGTTGAACATTGAACAACTAATTCTCGGGTTAAGTTCCGATTAGAAAAATAAGACCTGAATGAATGGGCGGCCCTCCATGTGGTGTACTCAGTGGCGGTTCTAGGTACTGGGCTAGGTGGGGTAAAGCCCGACCTGCATTTTTCACCTAAAACTTTAGATGGCTGAATAAAAATGAGCAGCAATTCGGCCGCTGAACAAAATAAATACATTTATAAGCGTAACTAACCTTTCCCAAATGAATATAATATCTTTGTTTTAATTTTCCTCTGTCAATATAAGACAATGTTACGTCTACCTAAAATCATATTCTCGATTGTGTTTTAAATTACAATTTTAAACTGAGCCGGCATAAAAAAAACAATAACCCTATAAATACTTAATAGAGAACAGGCAACGTCACGTTATTCTGGCAACACCACTCATGGGCTAAATCGTTCAAGCCCGTAACCACAGACAATATTTCTTTACACTGGGGCGCAATCAAGCACGATTAGATTTTTTTGTATTTGTATGTACGGAAACGTCATCAAATACAAACGATTGTGTTTCAATCTATCAAGCTTCTGTCGATCGTTGGGGGCTAAACTGATTCAGCCCATTACGCATACTTATGCATTGAAACACAAATACCAATATCGTTGTATTGTATGAAAGTGACAGGTATTGACAGTTCTATACTGCTTTTAGTAGGTACTTGTTATTTCACTTTGAAAGAGACGAATTTAAGGATTCCGTATTATTATTTTATTATTTCTTAGTTACATTAGCATTGATTTTATTATATAATAATTTATGCATTGCAGTAGTGTCGTAGTATTTGTTAATTTGCTTTTAGATTAATGTATAAGGTGAAGTGGAAATATGCTTTTCTCTAGCCCACCCAAGATTTTAGGTCAGGAACCGCCACTGGTTGTACTATTATAATACGAATTGAATAAAGGCTATCACGAATATATAATATACATATAAAGATGTATTTACAGCTCTGTTTTACTGCGTACTTCTGACGGTTTGCTGACCGTTTGCAAACTGTTTTCAAATTAGACTCTAAAAACTTTCAATTCGATTCTAATTCGAAAACAGTACAGAGCTCATATTTATTGTAAAAAAGTTATTTTTACTGTATCATATTTGTCTAGTTATATGCGTCACGTGCATTCTAATACAACAATATGTAGTCTCATTTTATAAATTGTTAAATTTAATGATTATTACGCAAAGCCGGCTCTGTTTTTTTTAAATTAAACTACTTGGAATAGTTTTAACATTGAGAATTTCATTAATATTCTCATCACATGTTGGTATACCAGTATGATCGTAATGGTAAATGATTTTTCAATTTTTATATAAGTAGGTGTGTTTCTCTCAATGCTCATCATTGGGTACGCCACTGTTTGTGGTTTTTTGACGATCATTTTACTTTTAAAATGATATTGGTGTAAACTAGGAAGTAATAATTTAAGCAAGCGAGAGTTTCTACCATGTCCTAATAAAGAAAGGAATTGTACGGGTAGTAAGTGAAAGAAAAAATACACAACACATTTTCAATAAAGAATGGGAAAAACTCTCAAAGTATCAAATAAATATTTTAAACTCGAACAAAAAGCACGGAATAACAGCGTAAATTATGGAACATTAACATATAATTTGGTTCGTAATTGAATATAGAAATTAAGAAAGATTTTTTCGAATCAACTATCCCACGATTTTTAAACAATCGGTAACTTGCAACACCCACACTATTGTCCAAAAATATATTATGTTGTATTCAATAAAATGCAGCAATGCCGGTGTAGATGTATCCCAGTTTCGTATCCATACGTACAATCATACCCAACACGTACGCAAAATGCTACGATGCCATTTTATATTTCGAATAATTATAAATTTCAATTATTATTAATTGTGATCTTGATTTATTTCATTGTTTAAGCGTCACACCGAAACAAGAAACCCCTGTTACCAAGTACAGTTCTAGATAGATAGGTATATTATTAAAATCTAGTACATTCTGACAATACCTACCTACCTATTTCTTCCAGATAAAATAAATTTCAATGTAAAAAATAATATAAAAATAAATAACGACGAAAAGGTAAATGAAATTGAGTAAAATCTGCGTGTGCTGCATTTATAGGATAGACTGAGCTGTTGCCGAAATTGTATACATACTACGAAATTTGTACCTATCTACAAATATTCCAAGCAATTCAAGAATTTTATTCTAAGTCTTAGAAATACTTTAGCTTCAAAGCTTCATAGAAGTATATCATTGATGAGTAATAAGAATTCAGTTCCCATACAAACGTTCAACGGAATACAAACGTCGCGTGTACCGGTAAAATATTCACACAGTAAAAAACGCTCCATACGTAAATTACATTAGAATGAATTCAATCCAATAGCAACAAAAGAAAACAACTCGTGTCTCATAATTTACTTAAATACAGTAATAGAAATTGTGAACCTTGCGAACTCTGGAAGAAATATATTTTTAAAATGACGCGTAATGGAATGTTTTATTCGGGTACTCTCGTTGGTCATTGGAATAACTCTAATCGATTTTGGAAGCAGAATTTATACGGAAGAGGAAGGGTAGTGAGCCCCAGACAGATCAAATAACCCCACACCCGTGTTATGGGCGCGACCCTGACGAGGGTTGGATACAAGTACGTAGTAAAAAAAGCTAGCGGTTGGGGTTCCTAAATTGAAAACACAAAAATAACACAATTATAACAGAACTTGCACGATATAATCGAAGTAAACGATGAGTTATAAGAATTACTTACCGGTTGTGTTTGGATTAAATCCTTAGAAGAGTATCTGCAGCTGATTCGTTCCTACAAGCCGGCACAAAGAACTACTCGAGAGCGGGATTGCAACTGAACTGAACACATCTGACAGTTGGGCGAAGCGACGTTCCGTTCAAGTTCGAACGGCCACAAACATCGGGGAGCGGTGCGGTGATGGCGTCGGATCGCTGGAGCATAAAAAAGGATGATTTAAATTAAAATACATTAAAAGCGCAAGGATCTTTTATCGTTAGATTTTACGTGGATGACTGCGATATTACTTCAGCATAGAAACAGTATTAAATTCATTATTTGGCAAAACGTGTTTGCATAATATCATACAATAATCTTTTAATCAGTGGCGTAACTATAGTGCCCCCCGATGGCGTTTGATTATTTCTTCTTAACCATATTATCAATTTGCCAATTTTGAATTCCATGTATAAATATAAGTTATTGTTACATTTTAGACAAAATATTTTTTAATTCAAAAACTCAATTACAAATGATATTGGATTTAAAAAGCCTTGCCAGGCTTTCCAATATTTCTTTAGAAATGCTATTTTAATATTTCAATAAAATTTATAAACTACTTAATTATAATAGTAAAAAAACACTTCTGTAAAAAATATATAAAATAATTAGCGGAGCAGGAGCGCGGAACAGTGGAGCAACAAGTTTTTGGCCAGTGCAGGAGCGGAGCTGGAACACGAAAAATTGTTGTCCTCCACTACTTCAATTTATATACTTTTTATCTGCAATTTTATTCAAAAGAATCAACGAGGACAGTGAATAAAAACTGCTTAATTTTTTGTCTTATGATTTTTGTATTGCTAATAATATATTAAACATTTCTATTCGAAATATATTAACGTACTCTATCACTGTATGTACTTTTTTCATTTTAGATTTATATATTTGATACTGACTCGTGAGTTAATAGCTTTTTCACTCATTGCTGTTATCCAAATGGTTGTACATATTTTCTTTTTTTAATTTTCCATCGTAATCAAATTATATTCTTGATTAGTTTCTCCGTTTTTGTTATCATGGTACTTTGGAATTACTTTATGAGCACCATGTGGTTTAGTTATATTATTTATATTTAAAATGTATGTAGGTATGTTTTATTAATAATACAATATTAATTGATTTTAATATATATATCAAATATTTTAATATTAAATAAATTGCTATAAATAAAGTTTTCTTCTAATCTATATAATAA
>CM062832.1:10888527-10909324 GCA_031772345.1 Himalopsyche anomala | reverse complement strand
CGCAAACACCCATGCCTTCGGACAGGAAATAGATAAATCGATTGAAACAATGCTGTTTCGTACTGGAACTCGAACCCGTGAGGTCCGACACGGAAGCCTACAATGCTGAATGAAAAAATGAAGGGACAACTAATTTTCTAATTTAACCATCTACAGAAATTGCAGTTATGTGATGATTTGATCTAAGACGAATGATTTTCTTATCTTAACAAGGGGCTCGCGCGAGCCCCTCCGAGCCCCCTCCAGCCCATCCCTGGGTGTAGAGCAGAAGTATTTATAATAAGTAATGAAAGTAATGGGGCTAAAAGACTGCATGTTAGCTAATAATTCTATGCTTGCCTTTTTTACTAGATGAATTCGTCATAGACTTTCACAGCAAAATCATAAAGAATCAATGCATAAAAATGTATATTCTTGGATTTGAGTTACTGACTACGAAACCAAGTAGGACGAATGCTTTGGAATTTTGGATCATAACCACACGACATTCACTATGAACATTTGAAATTATGTATTTATTATTTTTGTTATATTGTTTATTATTTACACACATACTTAATTAAATAAAAATCTTGCCAATGTCTAAATGTGTTTATAAAATTAAATACTGTATATTTCTAAGCCACCCACTATACTATCCAATCAAATCGTGTGGGATTTTCATTCAACATCAGTATTTCATCACACCATCGGCACTAGCTTCACCTTTCAATACGTTTTTTGTATACCCGGTTCGACTGGATTAGCAATTTTGATTACTGTGCATATCTATAAACGTACTAGTCAACTTATTAAATAACAGCAATATTATGTTACATACTCTTAGACATATAATAGGGATGGCCAGTACGTCGATCGGGGGTAAATGGGTGTTTATTGTTCTCAATAATATAATCAACTTGTCTCTCTTATAATAAAAAAAATGATATAGATGATTGCTTTTACGATGGGTCAATGCTGAAATAGTTAACAACTAAAATAATTAATATTCTGTCGCCAATATTTAAAGAGCATTTAAATATATTTTTTTAATAGAAGTAGTTTTTTTTATTTGTTGTGGTCTTTTACTCATTGGAACATTTTTGTATTTAGACTACTATATGAGTATTTTCAACGCGAAATGCATTAATATATATTATTGCAATATGCACAGTAAAAATTAAAAAGTTTTATTTTTATTTTTGCAGTAATATCGTTTTTTGTCTCTCCTGTCAAAAATACCTCAATTCAAAATATGTGTTCTTGTAGTATTAACATAAATGTGTACTTAATATTTAATTATTTTCGATAAAAAATATAATTTTTGTCAAAGCAATTGAATTACGCAATTTAGTTATTATTTTACCAAATTAATTAATATTCTATAGAATATTCCATTACTTACGACTATAATGTTTTGGTACATGTGACAATATTTGAAAGTTTCTTAATTTTCTCTCTCGATAAGTAAAATGAAATAATAAATAGTATTTCACATACCTCTTCAATCAAATTTAATTTAAGCTACCATATTATTTACAATTGAGTAATGTTACGAATTGTTCATTTTCAATAGTGTCCCGTATGAGCTTCGCAATGTCGACGGTAGGTGCACACTGCGGGTGTCTGTCGGTATAACAGGTTTCTGTATAGGCTCGGACTCTCGCTAATCAAATGAGATGGCACGGCTGGCGCTGTAATCAAAACAATCGCAAGTATATTTTTAAATAAATAATCTATGGACTTTCGCCGGTCATCCATATCCATGTCCGTTTTCACAGGTATTATAAATATGTATTATTATCGTTTATATTATTACATAAATGTATTTATTTTTGTATACATGGCATATTGGAGTTTTAAACTGAGTACAAGGCATACAAATCAGCTATGGATAACTTTTTTCGTTCTTTTCTACGTGAAATCTTTTGTAGTTTTTCTTTGACGTTGGAACTCATCTGTTATATCTGTCTAGTATATCTTTACACAGTTAATCGACTTCGTCATTGGCTATCTTTATATTTTTTGTTTATTCAATATATAAATGTGGCGAATGAAAAATAATTCTATGAATGTTGAATATGAATAAATAAATGTAGCCATTTCTAGTGGTGGGATGCCAATACATCAACAATGGACTCAATTAGTTTCAGAACTTTTTTTTATCACTCTTATACAATTATACGAAATAATTATTAAAACAATCGAATGCTCCCGATCCCCTCCGGCCTACCCCTGCCATTTTTTAAAATCAACGTTTCTGTGTGTGTTTATGAATATTAATACAATCTTTTTTGTGACGACATTTTAATAAAATAAACTAAATATATTCCAGGTGAGAGAAACATTAAATTTACACAAAAGGGTAACTAGTATCTCATGAGTAAACCAAAACAAAGATTATCCATACTTTCAGCACGATAACTTAAAAACAATAAAAAATATCAAGTGTTGCAACGAAAATTATTAATATTCAATGCAACACGAAGGCATCCAATAAATTATTCTGTTATCTTTGCCAAACGAAGTGCGTAGAGCTCAAAAGGTGACCAAAAGACCCTAGTAACTTTGACTACAACTCTGATGTGGCGAATTTCAAAAATCTTCCTGATTTGGAAAACCAAGATTTTATTTTGTTATTACTTTATTTATCAAGTTGCAATTAACAAGGCCTTGAGTCAGGGCTAAACCAAAAACCGAAAACAAACATTATTTTTGTTCAAACAAAAATCAGAACCGAGCCGGTTTTCAGTTTTTTTCGATTTGAGCTAAGTGGGTAACTTTAAAAAAAAATCTACTTCTTTTGATATTAAAGTGTATTTTTTTGTTCATTATAAAAGTCTTAAACTTATAATTTTTCAATCTTATGCAATGTTAAATGAATAAACAAATAAATTAAGTAGTTTTAGAGTGGACACGCTTATTAAAACATTGACGATTTTACGGTAGACTAACATTGAATTGATCAATATTTCAAGAGATTGATTTTTTTATACGGTCATATAAGAGGTTAAGTGAGCCAAGTGGTATTTTAGAAAGAAAAGTTAGATGCGTTGTAATATTCTACACGTATTAAAGTATCGTAAGAGACCGAATACCGAAAAACCGTTATTTTTTTCCAAAACGAAAACCAAAACCGAACCGATATATATTTTTTGCCCGAAACGGAACGAAAAACGAAAAGAATAAAATATCGGTTTGAAGCCTTGATAACTACCATTTTTTTATATTGAAAAACTGTGATCTAGTTAAGTTTGCTTTTTGAAACATATTCTTACTAATAAAATATTGAATTCTAGCAGAATTGACCGCAACTTTACCCTGTGAAACTCCTGACGTAAACGTATGCTGACACGAACGAAATAGTGGTATAATTGAAAATTAGTGGATGTGTGATTGCTACCGAGCCTTTTCTGGGAAAAACGATAGGTGTCTTCGACGTCTGTCTATAATATGACGCCTCAAGATTTAGACAATGTTCCCGAGGTTAATAAACTCGCACATCTAGCTGGATTCTATGAGAAGTATAAAATTTAATTTGATTTGTATATCAGATCATTATATTGTTTTCCTTGGAGTATGCGCCAGTACAATAATAATGGTTTAATTTCATTTTACCGTGATTATCAATGAAGACTTTGAAAATATAAATATGCATTGAAAAACAAATAACGAATAAATATTGAAGATTTTAAGGACAGCCGAATCATAAACGTATTACACCCATGAAGATTCCTGATGTCGATAAAATGTGTTTATGTATAACTAATTTTCGGTCGTACAGTATAAAATAGCAAAGAATTTAGTTCTACAAAAATTTTAATTTCAGTTGACAGCTGCCTTTATCTAAACAAAATCAATTGAAATATTTTTTTTTGTAGAACTAAATACTTTGCTATTTTTCACCGTATTACAATGGAGTAAATGTCATTTCAATCAATAATTTTTGGTATTTTTTTATACATCTCTTTTGTATCTAAGTAAAAATTATAAAACGATAGAGTATGAAATTGATATAAGTTAGTATTTCACACTGTCTAAGAACAGTTTGAATATTTTGTTTGGGTGAGGTGCAAAAGGTTAAAAAAAATCACAAAAATTCACAACTTCGGATAAAAAAATCGACTGAAAAATATTGTGTGAATGTGCATTTTTATATTATTGATCGCACAACTCTTGTTTAACCCCTTTCACTTGACAACTCGACTTCGGTGAATGAGGAAAACGTTGCCAACCTAATGGCATCTTAAAATATCTAAATTTATAATAAAAAAAATTAAAACTTTTCAAAACGTTTTATAATAAAATTCAACACACAGAAATAGTCTATCTTTAAAAAAGAGTTGATTACGGAATATAGCTCGTTATTATAAAATACAGTAAACAACACTTTGATTCACAGTTATAGGTATTCATATTAAGACATATCACCAACAATCGTAAAATACTCACGCAAAATAATTGTATTCAATCACGAAACGATATGGAGATAATAAAATAAAATGTGTTATCTACTTTTAAACATATACTCTTAACACGTTGGATCTTACAACCCGACACAATAAACGAATATACTCAGCTATTTTGTGTACAAACTATTTGTAGATTCAGAAAAAAAAAACAAGTCAACTAAAATGTCAAATCGAAATAAATCGACACTGTGAATATTTTACTCTTTTGTTTTGAAAACGAAATCACGCAAACAATGCACGTCGCAAATGGTATTCCATTTTTTTTTCAAATATTCAGCATAAACAATAAATTAAATAATAATTAATTTTAGTTTGTATTACATAATACTTGTGATATTTATATTATAAAGTCACTGATTCCAATACTAGATTTGCTTACAAATTTTCAGTTGACATCTTGTCCGGACTATTTTTCTGTCCATGACTACTTTATAAATGAGTATGTACTATAACTCAACATATAAAATAACTATTTTCAAAAGTTCATTGAATAAGATGAAAAAAGATTTTTTACCAACTTTATCGTTTAATTATGCCGGATAAATAAATAAAAGGTTGAAATATGAATCAGTTTTATTTAATTTCCAATATAACTTCGCATAGAAAAATTTTCTCCGACGTATCTCTGCAAGTTATCGATGTGAATTGTTTATATATAAAGTTTCCAATCATGTTTTTAGTCTCAAAGGCGAATCTATGCTGACCTGACACAAATAATGATAGGAATTGAAGGCATATACAGTTTCCTGACTATAAATCTGCATCAATAATTATTGCCAAAATAAAAAAAGCTATTTTTGACTTACTAGTACAATTAACGCACTACTGAGTTATTCCAGACAAAGAACTGATATCAAAAATGTCTCACTGTTACTTAGGTAATTTTATTATTTTTTTTTTTACTTAAAAATTTCTGCCAGTACGGTAATAAACTATATTAAATTGTACTGAATGAATGAATTGTACTGGTTTTTTATCACATAGTTCGTCAGTTAATTTTCCCATTTTATATGTATCAAAGAAAACTGAGTCAAACAGTCTTGTTTTACATATTGAGTAATATTTAGGCTGGAAAATATTTCACATTACCATTAGCAAAATGGTCCAGAGATAAAGTTGAGAAAAATATTTTTCATAATCAGTTACGATCAATCATCTCATATTTCTGTCATAATATTTCTCACACATGTCATCAGGTAAAATTAAAAGGTTTAAATTAGTTCATTCAGTTGTTATAAGCGTTTAATAAGAAACTATGAAAGAAGTTCAGCCAAACTAATTCGATACCAATAAATGTAATATTTCATTATTTTTGATTCGACGCAGGTGGATCTAGCATAAGTCACCGCTTCAACCGACTTTCTCATGATGCTGATCGAAGAATATATCTTGCACGTGGTGAGATGTTGAACTATTACGTAGGTATACTGAGCACAGTTGATCCATGTACCCTGGTGCCGTCGGAACAACAGCCGAATTTGATTTGGAGCCAATGAAGGCCGATAGGTTTCCAGGAATCGAACGAAATGCGTACAGGTGTAGCGCGGCCGATTGAATCGATACATTCTTTATAGCTTTACATAGTGAACTTGACTTTGAGGTTCTAAAAGAGATTTTGATTTATGACTCTAGTAGTGTTGACATACATATCTGGAACAACAGATAATGCGATGAAAACAAATGTCAGATTTTTTTACACACTTACTGATATGAAAAAAAATATCTATGGTTTAAAGCAATGTTTGATATGTCCATTTAAATCGATATTGATTTTATTGAAACTTTTCTGTGCGCAGTCTAGACTTCTTTAAAAAACCAAGTTAATGTATCAGATACCCCTTAAAATCATAATATATTAGCTTTATTTTTACACTTGTGTAAAGTTTCAATTATTGATGTTTATCAAAAAATCATTTTTAGAACATGTATCATCTTTAATAAAGATAAGCCAGGCCCATTAGAGGTGAAATGAGCCAAGTGGTGTTTTAGAAAAAATAATTTTTAGATACGTTGTAATATTCTACACGTATTAAAGTGAAGTAACCACAGTTAATATACATTGCAATAGTGTTATCTCCGTAAATAAAAATATGCAATCCTCCAAAGCACCGTGTAAAGACGTGATAGTACTTAAAAGTCCAAGAAAATAAAATACCATTTTACTAGTTGGCTCACTTCACCTCTAATGTACCCATATATACATACTACTGTCCACGTCGATACAAGCAAAATATAAAGAAAGCATTTTTAATAAAAAATAAATCATATTTATTTATGAGATGAGAATAAAATATCACTTTGCCTAAACTCTATGAAAATTTTAGCTCCGGACATTTTCAACCCTAAGTATAATACATACAACTTTTTTCTACAATACATATCCTGTTCTTAAGATTGGTAGAAATGAAAAGAAAAGTAAACATCACAGATATTCATATCAATAAATGTGTCCGTACTGGGACTCTATCCGAACTGAAGAAATTTATCACTCAACTACATTCCCGGCACTATTTATAACACGTTTTCATGTTTAAATTCAGTTATCACAATGTGTGTAGCTTCCTGCAGAAACAAACATACCACTTTTATATCCTTAACAATTCTGAAAAGATTTTTTTAGCAAATCACCCACACCACTATATTTTCCACATTCACAATTAATATAAAAATTTGTGTTTAATTTTCATCTATAATTTTTAAGGAAGATAATATCGTTGTTATTCTGGCTGAATGCGATATGTAAAACAGGCTGTCTTGAGTTGTGAATGATATATAGATAGATTTTTACACGCTGTATACTAAAATATTTTGTTTAGTCACATCAAGTCAACTCCGATTAAAGTTATTTGTGACTACAAAAATACTAACTAAAACTTTTGAATATGTGAATCAAATTCGTTGTCATCGAATTTCATGAAGTTTATAGATATATAAGTTAAAGTAAATAAATAGACATGCTATTTTTTGTTGACTTGTCGCCTTCTACCAGTATACCGACGATATATTATATTATAAATTAATACTTTTTACGTCATCGAAATGATTCGTTCTTAACTAAAATTATTTTTGGACCCATCTAATAATGATAACATTGCTAAGTATTTTTATGACACTAAGTCGAGTTCAAACCAGTAATGTAAGAACAATATACTTTGATAAATCCTATAGAAAAATATCAATGCAGCGGTTCGCTTCGTTGCAAGAGATTTATCTTTCATAGACCTAAGTACGTCTGAATACATACTTTGAAGATTCATTATAAGAGTTCCTGGAAAAACGCACATTTTAATGTTATCGAACCTGCTCCGATGAGTTAGATAGGAGTCTATTATTTAAAAATAATAGTCCAGACACGATTTTGGTATGTGTGAACAAGTGTTCATTCTACAATACAAACTAATAAAATTAATATTAATCTATTACCGGTCAATGTAGAAATAAATTGCTTGCTTATTGAATTAAAATTAATATTAGAGATTTTTCTTTGTTTATAAAAAGATTGATGTTTGTATCAATTATCTATAAATAAGAGTAATAACCAATGAATTCAATATTAACATAACCCAACTGGTGGGATCATCATTATGGAAAATGTAGGTATAAGACAATCCATGTTTTTTTTATTATAATACAAAGAGTTGTGGCAATTGATTACTTAGTGCTAATTTTTACGTTCTGGAAATTATTAATGGGAATAATTATCGACTCATCTTTGTATTTATGCATACGTATGAGTATAGTATATGAGGAGATTTATATAATATTTTATGCGTATAGTGTCCACGTTAACTGTCTTACTTCTGCAGCGATGACGATCTTCTGTCAGGAACGATGGAAAAATAATGCAAAAACCAATAATCATCTGCGATAAAGGAGACTCGAACGACTTAAAGCCCTCTTAATTTGACATCCAAAGTTACATAATTACGTACACATGTATTTTCTTTGGTACATATAAATATATTGAGATAGTGATCTCTCAAATCAGAAAGTATTAAAGCTACTTTTCAGATTAAATGCGTTTAGTCTAAAATTGTATTTCATGCCGAAATCAAATAAGACTTAAAGTTTTGCAATTCAAAAATTGGAATAATTTAATAGCAATTAAACAAAAATTGTGTTATTCATTTGTTTTAATTGAATTTTATAACATAAAATAAATCTGTGTTTGACATAAACCTAAAATATACAATATTTGAATCGTTCAAATTACGTACGTTCACACAGATTTTGTCACTAATGACCCGGGTTTCACCTTTCGGCATCTTCATGCGTTCAAGTGCAAGGATGAACTTGAACTGACGCCTAGTAAATGAATGTTTCGTGTTTATATATGAAATAAATGTATCATTGAGTTTAAAGCCATTGCTGGTGAAAAGGATAAGCCCATGGGAATGCCCACAAATTTGAATGTATAAATGTCAAAATATACATTTGCTTCTTACAAAATATACTAATTAGTTCATTTTAATGCTATATGAATAAATTACGTTAGTAGTAGAACACTTGAAGTACAATAAACGAATCTAGTATATTAAATTTCAAAAATCATTACATTCAAATCAAATAGTTAAGTGTTGGTTTGTCGTCGGCTGTATTTTAAATATAATATTTTTAGAAATGAACAGAGCAACATTTGATTATTTCCTGTATTGTAAATTTTAGTAATATAACATATTATATAACTTATCATAATGTTTGTGTAAGGAAATATTATAGATTATGAAATAAATTTGTGGTACATCGGAACAAAACAGAACCGTAATAGTACAATATTATCAGTTGCGGAATCTAACTAAGATAGACGCCATCTTATATTGATTTTACAATAACGGTTATTTACAAAATGACTTCTTTACTAACAATAGTTGCGTCTATTATTAAAAATCATGATTCATCGATCCCGCGAGAAAATTCGTGCTAGGAATTTTCAATCATTTTAAGAAGACATGGTCTATTTATTTTTAAAATTCTCTTTTTCGAACATCAAAAATACAAATACATACGAAGATTAAATGTATATTTGTGAATATTTACATTTTGTAACTAATAATCATTTCACAATGATATTATTTTAACATTTTTTAATGTTTATATATTGATCAAATAAATACAGACAAACATTTGAAAACTCTTATTGAATCTTCGAACAAAAACTATTTAAATAAAAAGTTGTATTGTGACTCCATAGATCAGGGGTTCTTAACCTATTGCGGTGACGGGCGCACTTGATATTTAGGAGAAAAGTGGCGGGCGCAAGCCGGATTTAAAAAAAAACAGATTTACATACATAGTATTAATTAAAAAGTAGTATATATGTATGTATTCATTTTATTATTGTCCCCTTAACTCTTTTAAAATAACATGGATATGGTTATATTTTTGTGAATTCAATAAATCTATTAAAAATAATTTTATTAAAAAATATAATGATATTTTTTAATTTTATTTGATACTTTGCCGGGCGCACAAAAAAGGCTCCGCGGGCGCATGTGCGCATTCGGGCACGGGGTTACGAACCCCTGCCATAGATCAACATGAATCGCAAGAGACTTGATTAAAAATTAAAATTAAAATTACCTTTTAAAATATCAGGTTGAATATAACGAGAAAACTCACGGAAACCGCATACACTAAGACGATACGTTCATAAATAAAAAAAACCTTTTTTTGACTCAAGAACACAGTGACACAAGACACAAGACACAGGTGTAAATTTATGCGAAAAAAGTAACAATGAAGTAGTCCAAGTACCATTAATTCTACACTTAGAACCTTATAGTTTTCCGTTCGAGATTTGTTAGTAATAAATCATAGATAGTTAGTTATAACAGCTGTTTGTGGTAATATTGATCATCATCAACCACAACTGATGTAATGGAAGTTGACGATTACGTGATTGAGAAAGATTCATATGAACACATTTTTATTTAAAAAAAAATATTCAAAACTACTTTATTACATATTTTCAATTATTGCTGCTGACGCTATGCCATCGTTCGTTTGAGTTTAAGTTTCTTATTTTCCTAGAAGTGAAGTTGAAACTTTATTGTAAAGTTAACTATTAAAAGTGTGTATATATGTTTATTTCCTGGTGCGAGAATACTGCCAGCAGCCACAACTGATTGTTAATAAATAATATTTCAAATAGGATGAATAGCTATACTATCTAAATATTTTTACATGGATTTCACATCCAGTATTGAATTTTGTTCTTCGTCAGGATACCGATGAAATCTTCCCAAGCTTCGGTTACTCATAAATACAATAATTTAAAAATATATTTCATAAACTATATTTGATAATGTAACTCAACCTTTTGAATACCGTAGAAAATATCTCGTCTGTGGCAGCCATCCAGTTAAAGAAACAAAATATGTGTGACACCTAGTAACCAAAAGTTGATTGAAAAGTTTTCAGTACATAATTGAAGATTAGAAAAACTTCATAACCAGGTGGTAACTGATGCTCACTTTGCTTAGTTAGAGAATTCTGTATGTTTGCTGTCTCGTACGTTGCAGACGGACAAACAGATAAATCGAGACAACAAATATATTATATTTTTTTGTGAGATAGTTCCTTGGTAATATAACGTTAAAAACAACAAAGTATCTTATTCCTAATATGACAACTAAATGATTTTGCTTTTTTATTGTAATGGAAATGAATTTTGCAGTTTTCTGAATAACAATCAATATTTTGCTAAATTCGTCGGTGCACTAGTAGAAGACCTTAAGTCAAAAACCGTCTGTTTTGAGTTATGAATAATTATATATAGATTTTAATACGCTGTATTTTGTGAAAAAACATGTTCAGCCATATTCTGTGTATTTTTAAATAATTTGAACAATACATCAAGTCATTTCCGTTCAAAGTTATTTTTGGCAAGAAAAGGCTATTGGTAACTTAGCGCTTTTGAATATGTGAATCTAATTCGTTAATTTTTATCGGTTTTCATAAAGTGGATGGAACGATAGGTAATACTTATAGCTTATAATGCAAAATAGATATCGAAAAAAGATTATCGAAAAAAACGATTATCTAAAAACAAGGTTTTCTGACTAAACGCCTTCTGCTTTTAAACCAAAGATTATTAAACTAGTCTATATATAAGTTTTAATTCTTTAAAATTGCTTAGAAATCTCAACAAGCTTGTTTCAAATTTTATATGTACCTAGTTAACAAAAGAATTCATTAAAATTTCACACATAGTAAAGTTGAATATCATATATTATTTTCAATGTTTATTGATTAAGAGTTTTGCTCATTTTCAATTAGCAAAGATTCTGTCGTAGCTGTAAATTAACAAAATAAGTAGGTATATTGAACTTTAAAATTGCACACAATGCGAATAAAGAAACACGCAGTGGGATTGGAATAGCATGTTGAATGTAAGTCTTGGTGTGCAGAATGTCGGGCAAATTAAGCCTCTTGCATGAGCGGACTTTTCCAAGAATATGATTAACCAGCCTCGCATGGCCGAGGACAGAATAATCGCGACAAATTAATGTCCATTAGCCAAGACATTCTTGGTTTGACGATAATTGGCCGAATGCCGTTTATCCTACGGGACTGAGTTTCTGGAAAAATGCCCGTTTTTGCCATTCTCCAGCGGCATCAATTTTGATCTAGTCACCTGAACCGGGCTGTTTACTCTGTGAACATCATTCTGACCATTAGAATGCAATTGCACTTTAAATTATTCTTAAATATTTTAAGTTGTAAATGTCTATAAATTCATTCTTAAGTCAATGGTGCGATCAAAGTTTGGGAAGGTTTTTTGATAATAACCATTTTGTGACGAAGCTTATATCTTTAATCAGGGCAATCCATTATGAGGCCTTTAAGGGGGTATTCTAGTGTAGAAAATTGAAAAAATCGATTCTTTTTGTTTTATATTTTTATAAAATTAGACATTTGAGAGTATGTCCTCAAAAGGATTTTTCAAAATTTTAATTATTTACCGAGTTACAGCGATTTTGGTGACGCAGCAACTAAGCTAGTCCGACCGGAACAAATCGAAACTCAAAACTTTAAACGCGTTTTTCTCGAAACTACTTTTTTCAAGCTGGCGTGCATAATAATTCCAAAGTCTTACCAAACTGATTTATTTTAAATTTTGTGTGAACTTTTTCTATACATGCTCTTATGGCCGGTATCAGATTTAAATAAAAAATGTTTTTTTACTATTTTAAAAAAAATTGAAACTGTAAAGAAAAAAGGAAAAATGTTTTTTTTTTCAAACGGCTGCCATTTTGTGAACTTTTTTTTTTGATTTCTCCAAGGTACGAGCGATAGTGACATTTTTATTTATTAAGAATCCGTTAGATTTTTTTCAAACGACCAGAAGGTTTAGAATCATGTACGCCAGGACACCACCTTTTTTTAGACCCCTCCGTTTACCAGCCGATAACTTTTCGAGTTATGAATTTATTTATTTTTTGAATTTTGTATGTATTTTTTAAACATAAATAAACGAATGGTCAAAAAATGAATACAAAAAGTTTTATTTGTTTATTTTTTACAGAGCTCGAAAAAACACCCAAAATTCGTGCCTCTACATTAGAATACCCCCTTAAGCCGACCAATAGACAGTAAAATGAGCGCAGATCAATAATGAAATATATAAAGCAAAATAATTTTGCAGCCCTTTTCTTCTGCTCGTTAAAAAATCTACAAATTACATTTTTTTATTAGTCAACAAAAATGCCTTCATTTTGCAGGTGTTAGATAAATTTAATTGTCATCAACATAACTCAAGAATATTATTTTTTTACTACACAAACGTACCGCTCGTCAATAGAGAAAGGACCTACTTTATAGTGAATAACGTATTAATAAAAGGGAATTTCTCCAAGATTAGGTTTTACGACAGACTGGCTGACGCCTCTCGTTTTATAAAATCTATTGAAAAAAGGGATGAATGCGTAACAGGTGTGTTAATTAATAACGCCATTAACCAGTGGTATCAATTTTCATGTAAAGGTTTACTTTTAAATCAAAAACCTTTTGTCTCCTTGTATTACTATTTCGAACACATTTATCTGTTTACAGTTCTAAAAACCGTTACCAATATATTGTACCGGTTTTTCACACCTAGCGACATTTAAGATAATCATTTTTCGTACATATTTTACGAATTATATAACTAATTACATTGATGTTATATTATTTTCATTTTTATTACATATTTTGTAATAAATATGGTAAACTTATTGATAAATAAATACAACTAGCACTAATTCAGTTAATAGGTAATTTATAAAACTTATTCATACAATAAATTCTGGATATATTATAAAAGTTTTTTATCATATCAAAATGTTGTTAAACATATTATTTAACTATTTAAATAATAAGTAGTTATCAAATACGTTGGTACTCTTTACATGAGTACAATGTAATCAGAATAATTACGGATACAAAAATGACAATAAATATTAGATTTCAGAATAGAATACAATATTTTTTATATAAATTATAAAATAGTTAATTTGCTCATGCTCAAATTTGCAACAGTTATAAAAAATAGAAATACAGTATATTTATCTGTGGTGGCAATTTATTTCATAAATTATAAAATGGGGACACAATAAAATTCCTCCAAAAATCATCATTACAATAGAAAGTAAATTTTTGCACTTTTTTATTTTATATTTTTTTAGTTTAGAAGTAACATATCTTGGAGAGAACTGGTCCAATACATTCATTGAATACCACACTATTGGCGGTATTTTTTCATACAAAAAAGAAGGGTTTTTTGTTACTATGCGCAAAGCTTTGAATGATGTTGTTCTTTTCACCACGAGTCAAAATATCAATGAAACGTTTAATAAAAAAATATTTGTGTTGTATATAATTATTTTGAAATCGGCCAATTCAATGACTGGCATATTATTGGGGATGTTTTTTTAAGGATCAAAGAACACAAATAAGAACCAAAACGGTCTTTTATTACCGAGTTTTTTGAAAATAATATATTAAGCATTATTATGACAAATTGTAGCAATCAAAAACCGATAAACGTAGACACTACTGTTTTTATGAACGTCGGAATGTGGATAGCTACCGCTTTTTTTGCTTAAGTTAAATAAAGACGTTTTTTTAAGTACACAAATAATTTTAGTAAGCAATCGTATGGCTTTTGTTGAAATTGAATCTTGCAAGCTGTGTAATTTAACTAAAATTTAATTAAAAATTCATTTCCAGTTAACAATTCCATACAATATTAATTTTAAAGTAAAATTAATCGTCTTAATAAGGTAAACAATGAAATCCATTAACTCAGACCAGAATTATATAATATATCTAACAGCTATTTTGACATCACGTCATCGTCAAAATTTATTAGTAGTTAAGTATCAACTTCATCAAATATTTCTTATGATACTGAATTGTTATTATTATTATATTCAACCAAGTAAGTGCCAATTAATTCATTAAGCTAACTAAGCCATCTTTAACATGTACAAAATGATATATTTCAATCAAACATCTATAAAAAAACTAATGACTTAGAATCCATCTAAAAAAAGTACATACTCAAATTGCTAGGATAAAAAGTGGCTCCACTGCATGCTACTAAGCCTAAAAAAATCGTGCTTTAAGCTATGGTCTGAGTCGGAGTCGTCTTATTTCTTCACGACTCCACAATAAGGTGGATCGATTTATCTTAAGATTTTGAAATGGCGGGGTGCGGAAAAGTTGTCAAATAGGATTACAATTAAAAGTTACTATGACGGCAATGTAAAAAAATTATTGCAAGGACTGCCAGCCCATGTAATTTATCAAAAATACCTCAAAAACAGGGTAAACAAAAAAAATAAATATTGTAGTTTGTTCTTGAACCTTTCACTATTCTTACTTCACTGGAAAGGTTTAAGAAGGCTGCGATATTTGTCATGTTTGTCTTCCGTAGGTCACCCGTTGTCTGGAGAGCATGCGCGAATTTGTGACATTTTAGGTACATTTCGCGTGTTATTGAGACGGAAAAAATATGTAAAACAAATTAATTTGTTATGTAATTACACTACTAGGTACAAAAACATACAAATAAAAAAAATTAACTAGCACAATAGCATTAGACTATATTTCGTAGTAGGTCTTATTTTGGTATTTTTTCAATAATTTGCCGGCATTGCGGCAGTACTCTTAATATTTCATCCAAGTAATATTTAAGATGTATTATCGTATGCTTAAAAGGCATCTTTTGCTAAAACCGCAACATCGGAAATCGAGAAAGCGATCCACCCTACTCCACAACCCTATGTAGAATGCAATCACGCAGCTTTAAAGGCAAAATTTAAATTAAAATGTGGACAAAATTTAATATTAATATTAAATGGTTGGTATTCATGGAAAATGTCTAGTATTTATATTATTAATCTGATTTTAGCCAAGTTTCTAAGGCCAGTTTAATGTTGATAACCTATCCTAACCACATTTTTACATTAACGGCTTTTAACAAAATTTAAAATAAATACTAAGATTCCTATGTTTCATTAACCACCTTAATATAATAATAAGTTTATACTGATCATTAGAGGTCCATTAGAGGTAAAGTAAGCCAACTAGTGAAATGGTGAAACTTTTTCCTTGGGCTTTTAATTACTATCACGTGTTTACTTGGTCTTTGGTGGATTGCATATTTTTATTTTACATAGATAACACTATTGCAATGTGTATTAACTGAGGTTACTTCACTTTAATGATACTTTAAGACGTGTAGAATATTACAACGCATCTAACTTTTTCTTCTAAAATATCACTTAAAAAAATAATCACCGTATATAAAAATAATCTACTGAAATATTGATCAAATATAGGTTAGTCTATTGTAAAATCGTCAATGTTTTAATTAGTTTGTCGACTCAATAAAAAAGAAAAAAGCTACTCAATTAATTTATAAGTTAAAGATTTTTACAATGAACAAAAAAAAAATGCAATTTAATATCAAAAGCAGTAGATTTTTTAAAAAAATGGCAAGGAAGTCTACTGAGTAAGCTCCAACAAACTCTACTTCAATACATAAAAAAATAGCTTTCTCACCCACGTCCACGTGGAATATGTCAACATCCGAAGCAATATAGCTAAACACCGTTAAAACTCTCCCCAGTAGCATCCCCATTGGCAGGCTGTTTCTACACATTGGGAGAACAAACAATTCAAATCCACGATTTCTCAAAAAATAGTCAGTTATAATAATTCCACATTTTCAAGAATGGTGGAATTCTCATTTTGGCCTCGTATAAGCCGAAAGAAGTATATGTTCAATTACATAAGTTGAGCTTAGTGTACCAAAAAACAAAAGTGTTTATATCTACGAAAGTAGTTTGCGTGGATTGTCTACTTTGTTTCTAATGGGTGGGAATAAGAAAAACAAAAATCTAAAAACGCAGTTATTATATTAATGACACTGTAGATATCAACTGCAGGAAGCTCGAACGGTATTGATGCAATTATTTACTGTTGATTTTTATATTATCTATTTTTCATATAACTTTATTTAATGACACATTGGAATGTAAATCTAATAGTGTTGTTTTTCGCAGAATTACACCATTGCATGACTTATCCGATAATACAAATAAAATACAAATAACGGCTACATCTGTTCCAAGTCATTAATTTAATCAATACCTTTATTGCGTACAGCATGATAGTCAATATTTCATAAATCTAATTTATCATCCGGAGTCTTCTTTATACAACGCTGTTGCATAAGTGAAAAAGCAAAGAAACAAAAAGATCGGGGGCACATAATGTGAACGAAAGTAACATGTCTTTAATTTGCCGCTTCGTTTTCAGAAGGCACCGTCCACGAAACGCTGGTTCAAATTCTAGGAATCTACCTATTCAGATGTCTGATTCCCGGGCAGGTCGATCAAAGGGAAATCTAAGCACGACAATGACTATCTAGTGTGGTAAAATTATGTCTTGGATGCATAAAGAGGGAATGATGCGATGGTTCTAGAGGTCGATATAATTATATTGATCAGTTGAGATTTTTCGGAAAGATTTTAACGCATCAAAATGTGACATATAATAAACACTTTCAGATCTTTTTAACCCCATGAACTGTGATAATATTTCATTTGAAAAAACAAATACGTAAGCAATTTTATTATTATTTTCTAATTCACCTGTGCCAAATCAAGAACTTGTGAAGATAATATTGTTAGATTTAAAAGCTGTATTAATTTTTAAACATAATTTAAATAAAATTACAATAATATGGTCTTCTATCTTATTTTAACCTATAACCATCTTCATAAAATATTTTTCGTTTTTAGTAAGTATTTATTTCAAGAAAGCTTTCAAGCTTTATATCTTTATTGATTACAAAATCTTTTAAAATATAATTTCAAAATTATTAAACGTACTTTTAGCAATTTAAATTAAA
This sequence comes from Himalopsyche anomala, assembly GCA_031772345.1. Classification (NCBI taxonomy): domain Eukaryota; kingdom Metazoa; phylum Arthropoda; class Insecta; order Trichoptera; family Rhyacophilidae; genus Himalopsyche; species Himalopsyche anomala. Next base: position 10,891,471 of record CM062832.1, on the reverse strand, counting down.
TTACATTAAAAGTAAACAATACGTCATTTTTCAAATGAATTTATGAATATTTGGTTGATATCTCCATATCAACACCGAGTGTAGATCATTAACTTGGTTTAAGACAAAAACAACCTTACATTGTTTTTTTTTTTCTTAAATTCTATTGTTATTTTGAATTCAAATAACTTAGAAATTATAAGGATTTTAAATGTTCATGACATATCTACTACTAAATTCGTGTAAAAAAAATATTGTTGTCTATTTAAAGTTTTTATAATTAGTGATACAGTAAATAGTTATGACCACTGAATTTTATATCTCCATTTATCAAACATAAACTTACTTTGAGTGACTATAAAGGCAGAGTAGAATATTTAATACAGTATCATCATTTACAATTTTATCATGGCCGAATATTTTTTTCAAGTTAATACATAAAAAAGATTTCAAAATAGGCACTTTTTTTAGTTCACAAAAGAATAAAAACCAATAGAGGTTTTCAAATTTAAGTGAGAAGATATTGATAATGGTTTCGATATTAGGATTATATTTATGACTTTTAAAAAAAAATATAACTTTATACCTCTAATGCAGTTTTCAATGAAAACAAATTGAGATAGTAACAGTTGATAAAAATCATTTTACTTAAAGAAAGAACCTATTTATGGTAAGCGTTAAAAAAAGTTTTAGAACTACATATGTGTATTCTTATATGTAAGACGTTTTACTACGTTACGGTACGGGCTTTTCTTTAGATTATATCGAAACGAATTTTGTATCAAATGATATTTATATTTTTTTCATTAGTTTTTGATTGAATATTGTTTTCGCGATGTTATATAATTCTTTAGTATTAAATGAACAAAGTTAATTTAACTATATCTGGCTTTCAATTACATGGTGAATATATATATATATATATGTACAGAGAATATCTTCTACGCACTTGATGAAATTTTAAATGTAGTAAAACTATTCGTTATCTGTAAATCCAAATTAAGTATTAACAAGAAGAATGAATCAGATATCGATCACATTGTGAGCGGGCACCAAGAAGTTGTTTGTATACGTTATGTATTAAAAATCATTAAACCCTGATTCCTAGTAAGCGCTCGTCTTCTTGAGAATTGGACGGTCAGCGGCCAAGGAGGGTTACCTACCAGGAATTGAACCCCGGCTTCGCTGACTATAAAAACCTCGATTTCCACTGCAATGGAAACATTTCACTAAGCAATATCTTTGCAAAGACATCGTCTTTCAGAGGAAAATTTTCCGTAAGCTCAATTTGCAAATTTTACGAAAAAATCTCGCCTCTGCGACAGCTTTTAATCGGTATGTCGCAATTTTCTTGAGGGAGCTTTCTCACTTCGCGTGATTTTCAATTTATACTCAGAGTTTGTTCTTCGAAATAGTTTTATATGCTAAGACAAGAACGAGGCTGTTTTTCCTCTTTCTTTTATACTTGTACTAAAGCAGTTTTCTTCATAAATTACTTAATATATATATATATGTGCTTTATGTTGCAATGTGTGATTCGATTCGACAATTTTATCATGGCCGAATATTTTTTTCAAGTTAATACATAAAAAAGATTTCAAAATAGGCACTTTTTTTAGTTCACAAAAGAATAAAAACCAATAGAGGTTTTCAAATTTAAGTGAGAAGATATTGATAATGGTTTCGATATTAGGATTATATTTATGACTTTTAAAAAAAAATATAACTTTATACCTCTAATGCAGTTTTCAATGAAAACAAATTGAGATAGTAACAGTTGATAAAAATCATTTTACTTAAAGAAAGAACCTATTTATGGTAAGCGTTTAAATCTGTTTCAGTCTTTTTTAACATGCATTATACCTTGGTGAAAAAGTTTTAGAACTACATATGTGTATTCTTATATGTAAGACGTTTTACTACGTTACGGTACGGGCTTTTCTTTAGATTATATCGAAACGAATTTTGTATCAAATGATATTTATATTTTTTTCATTAGTTTTTGATTGAATATTGTTTTCGCGATGTTATATAATTCTTTAGTATTAAATGAACAAAGTTAATTTAACTATATCTGGCTTTCAATTACATGGTGAATATATATATATATATATGTACAGAGAATATCTTCTACGCACTTGATGAAATTTTAAATGTAGTAAAACTATTCGTTATCTGTAAATCCAAATTAAGTATTAACAAGAAGAATGAATCAGATATCGATCACATTGTGAGCGGGCACCAAGAAGTTGTTTGTATACGTTATGTATTAAAAATCATTAAACCCTGATTCCTAGTAAGCGCTCGTCTTCTTGAGAATTGGACGGTCAGCGGCCAAGGAGGGTTACCTACCAGGAATTGAACCCCGGCTTCGCTGACTATAAAAACCTCGATTTCCACTGCAATGGAAACATTTCACTAAGCAATATCTTTGCAAAGACATCGTCTTTCAGAGGAAAATTTTCCGTAAGCTCAATTTGCAAATTTTACGAAAAAATCTCGCCTCTGCGACAGCTTTTAATCGGTATGTCGCAATTTTCTTGAGGGAGCTTTCTCACTTCGCGTGATTTTCAATTTATACTCAGAGTTTGTTCTTCGAAATAGTTTTATATGCTAAGACAAGAACGAGGCTGTTTTTCCTCTTTCTTTTATACTTGTACTAAAGCAGTTTTCTTCATAAATTACTTAATATATATATATATGTGCTTTATGTTGCAATGTGTGATTCGATCATTTTTTTTAAATGTGTGGTTTTATGTTCTTGCTTCATATTCACATTTTGTCAAAAGTCGATTATGTGACAGTGAGCGTGTAAAAAGTGTTTGTGCAGTGTGTTTTAACAAAATTAGATTTTCTTTTGAATTATAATACAATATACTGCTTTAAACGGTATAAAAAAATCGTCCATTACTTGCATTAACTTGAAACAATTGATTTTTACACGGCATACGACAAATTTAAAAAC
>CM062832.1:10799065-10888427 GCA_031772345.1 Himalopsyche anomala | reverse complement strand
GCTGTTGATATATGCCCCGAGATATATTTATTTTACTTTTAGAATTTCTGGCTTATTCAATAAATAGGTTTGTAATTTATTTTTCACGCCAGTAAATTTTCTGACTACTTAAAAATGCAACAAAAATCCCCCGTTGAGGTCAACGAGCTTACAGCTAGTTTGATAATAAATATTTTTAAATCTTACGCGTACTATTAAAATTTTACGCTTAGGTTTACTCGGTAAAATAAGTATGTTATTTTGATTAAACAACGTCGATAGTAACATCGTGTTTTATTTAGAAATGTTTTTTGATTAGTTTTTTAAATGCTTCTTATAATTAAACACCCAATTCGGGCAATCTTTTTTTATATGGTAGTTTGAAGTTTTCGTTCGACGATGATATACTTGAATATTTTTTGAAATGCTTTGATTTGAAAATAAAATTAATCCTTCACGCTAAGAGGTACATGAATAACCACTTTATTGGAGGGCTGACAATCTATTTTTAAAATGCCAATTCAATTTTTAAATACCAAATCAGGGCTAAATTATTTTCACTGCTTAAAATAAAAGCGGGATACCATTTACGGTAATCTAAATCCTTCTTCCATTAAAAAATCTTCAAAAAGGTTATACAAATACCTTCATTATTTTTCCATTATATTTTAAGTAACCTTACTCAAATTCCCGTCTTTTACAATATTTAAATTCTATACTTCTTAATTATCATACCTTTTTTTAATTAAACGAAAGTAATAAATATAATCTATATGTATAAAATCCACATTATTTTACCTACTATTTGCACTTATTAATTAAATTATATAAACAGTAATGAAGTATCAAAATATTTGATTATTTTACATAGGCCAATTGTAAGGATATTGGTTTTTCTTTTTGGAAACGTAATGTGAACAGTAAAAATATCTTTCTAAAAACCAGGTAAAACGTTTCAGTTTTAATAGACTTGTCAATTATAAGAATCCTTTCATTTTTAAATAATTTGCTAGTCCAATTTTTTATGCATATGTAATTTTATTCTAATCGTTCGTCCACACGAGTGCCCGAATATTTGAGTGAAAACTTTCGAAACATCATTTTTCAATCGACGTATGATTTTTTATGCAAAGAAATGCAAAACTTTGATGTTTTTATTCATCCTAACTCAGTTTCTATCAGATCCATAAATTGAAGAGTTGAGAGAGTGGTTAGGTGATCGTTTTCCAGAGTGGTGCTAATCGTTTTCCAGTTCTATCCTTCTTTCTTCGTTCACTTCTAAAAAGGAAGTGAATTGACTAAGAAACAGCGAGTTATTTTTCAGTTTTTTTTTAAATGTTCCATAGCAATCCATATGGTCAACAGCAGTAGCTGACGGAGTTTTAGTTTCAGCATTTATTTATCAGATGATAGTGGAAAATATGTAAATTCGGAAACAAATTATTTTCGTGGTATGCTGTTTATATTATACATAATATGCTGTATCGATTTACTGCACATGTTTGTTTCTTTAAACTGAATTATACTAATCATGACAGTTTGGTTAATATACGAGTCTCGAGAAATGATTTGACACAATATTTAATCAAGGCATTCATGAAATCAGTGACTTTATTTTATAATCGATGACATGAGGTCGAATATTAATTGTTTGTTAAGTATAAAATAATGTACCATTATCTGAACTGACTTAAATTAATCTTTAAATTCGTTCAAACCGATGAAGTTTATTAAATTTTGTGAAACTAGAAGTGTTGCCAACTGAATCACTTAAAATCAGTTCCAATTAAGTGTGGCCGACAAGACAAAATGGCTATGCGAACATAAGGATGAGTCTCATTGAATGGAATATTGGAAAATGGTCTTCGTAGCCCGTGCGTCCAAACTAAATTTAAAGTATTGAAAAAAATCATCAGGGTATCATGTTTTATTTTTATTTATTGTTTCATTTAATACTAATAAAAGCCGTATAATACTTTTATAATATCAGTGGTAAAATACTTACAACCTGTGTAGCTATTTATTTTTAAATCTCATCTTTAAATCAATCAGTCTCTTATATTTAGATATAACTTTATACTAGGGCGGTGGAGTCGTGTGAAAAAAAGACAACTCCGACTCCAGCTTTAAAATAATTGACGACTCTGACTCTAACTCCGACTACAGCTTTAAAATAATTAACGACTCCTACTCCAACGCCAAGGAATTTTTTCAATAATTTCATTTTAACTTATATATATATACACCATTACATCATCTTTACTCAGCCAAGCATGAAATGTTCACACTTTTGACTATTTTGTTTAAATACACACACAAACATCGAGCGGCTTATTTTTCACGACTCCGACTCCGACCAAAATACCGCGACTCCGCAATTGTGATTCCGACTCCGCAGCTCTGCTTTATACTATGAAAATATATGGAGAAATGCTCATTCTTCTTTAAGCATACAATTTTTCAAAGACGAAATACTTTTACTACTTTGTTGTTTTGACAAGGCGTTTAAAAAAAATCAAATGTCAGTTACGAAGTGTCAATGTGAGTCATACACAGTCTTTTATTATTTTGTATAACTATTTTAGAATGGAATAAGTAAGGTTTGTAAGATATTGCTTAATGTAAATTATTATAACGACTCCATAGATACTTTATAAGTATATATTTAATTATCAGATTAAATAAAATAACCTATTACTTAAATTTATAAATTAAATAATTTTTAAAAAGCATTAAATATTCCTGAAAAAAATATAACTTCTCTCTTTCTTGCAAATTTGCATTTAAAGCAATAAAAAAATAAGTTAACTTCAAGAGTAAAATTACTTATGATTATCCACTTATATCTCAACATTTAAAAAATAATATTTTATTCGTCTGTATACATCGTTAAGCTCCACTAGCTGCCCACGCTATTCGTAACATCCCACTCATGACTTCCGATCAAGAAAAGCTTATGGAAGCTTTTTGCTAAGGACAACAAACACCTGTCTAACATGCTGACTATGTGTTCACTGATATAATGTGAAAGCTTTTACCCTTGCACCTATAAACACACATTTTTGTATCGAATTCTTCGTTTTTAACGTAACGACACTCATCGACTTTTTATTGTATATTTCAGATGTATATTTTGTATATAATACGACCATATACATGATATAACTTTATATAGAAAATATAACTTTTGTTACACTATTTTTGTTTATACTGTCAATACTTGGTGGAAATACTTTACATTAAAAAATAAAGCACTTTTTTTGTATTAACTTTATTTATTATGTTCGGGACTAGTTTTGCACATCACCGGGATTAAATATTAAAATTTTAACTTTTTTTATATTACATTTGTTTAACAATGATATGACTTCAGTTTATATGAAGGTTTAGAAGAAGATTTAAATTTCAGGTAACATTATTTCTTAATGGCTCTTTTAATATTTTGACACAAATTAGAAATATAAAAACAAACGTAACCAGCTCCATTCGAGTATTTTTTTAAATCACAGAAAACAGTGACATTTAAAGTTTCTGAATATAATTTTATTGGCATGGCTTTAAAAAAATGTATTTTCTAGCCTTTAAGGCAGAAGTAAATATCAAATCATTCTATTCAAGTATCATCTGCATTCTACAATGATAATTATTTTTAAAATATACTAGAGTTTGCTGCATTTGTTTTTATTTGCCTCATTTTTCTATATTATATATTATATTGGATTCCAGAATATTGAAAATTGATGGTATTAAGATCCAAAAGACACTGATTTCACTGTGTACTTTGTTTGTCATACTCTTTACTTTTAAAATGACTTGACAATATATCTTAGTCAATTAAGTTGTTTTTGTAACACTTTTTTTATCTTGTATAAATAGATTTATTTAAAAAGAAATGCATAATTATAATTTTCTGTTAACGTACAATAATAGTTAAATTAAAATATAATTTATCTACAGATCATCGGAATGCTTTCAAATCAAACAGATTAAAACAAAATGGAATCTGACTGCACGATTAAAGGGTATTGTCACTTACTGGTATCGAGGTCAGGCACCCGGGCGGGGGAGGGCTGGTACGCTTTATACCAAAGGCGTGCCAATAGAGGTAAAATACAAATATTCTTCGCTTTTAATAGTATATTAATTCACCATGACAAATTGTATTTAAAAAAAAAACAAGACTGTTATTTGAGGAGCTTAGGATCAAAAGTGACTAGATCCATTATTTTTTTAACAGAGAAAAATACATTTTTCTTGTAGTCAGTTTTCGTAATATGATTATATTTTAATCCTTAATTACATGTATATACACTACAAGATTTTTAGCGACGTAAAAAATTAAACTTTGTTTTTTTAATCGGTAATTTAATATAATTTCAATACGTCATTTCTTCGCAAAACTGAATTAATTTTGGCGTATTTATTTAATCCAAAGCTCCTCAATTTTGATAAAAGTCAAAATGTAAAATTGAAAAATATGTTTTGAATGGTGAAGCTAGGCTATAAAATTACTAATGGTTAGCTGATCGTTGTTGCAACTGCCAGCTTTTTTTGGATAGTATTAAAAGGAATTTTAGGCATATTTTTTTAAATAGACATTCATGTGTTTCATTTAAATAAATATAAATTTATAAAATTTAACGAATAGGCACTTGAATCTGTGGAAATAGTGACCAAATACAATCAACACTAAAGAGCGTTGACTTATCGGCTACGAAATTAGCATATTTAATTTACCAATTTCTTACAAATTTGTACTACCGATATTAAAATATTGCTTTTTCAGCACTATGAATATTAGTAAACTTTTCATAACTTTTATGAAATAATATATAATTTTTATATATTAATTAAGGTAGACCATTTTTTTGCCGAAACATATGTACGTCATTTATTTTCCTTTTATATGTACGCCACTTTCTTAATTTAGGGGGTGGAAACGCAAGCCATTGAACTCGTGTCGTAACTTGAATAAGAGTGTCTGAAGAGTCACAGGTCTCCAATTGCGTTTTACCTGAATAAATATAGTAAGAATGAATATCAATACTCAATTTCACCCGAATGACACAGAATAAATTCATTAATACCATACTGTTTGTTGCGCATGTTTTAGTTATAAATATGAAATAACGCTTCCGACAAAGTTGAAATAAAACATGTTGCATCTTAAATTAATAAACTATTTATGAACGAACTTAGCATCATGAAAATTACTCTTTTTGGTTGACTTATTTGTGTACTGTATGTGTATACGAATGCATGCATACATGTACTGATATAGTATGAGAGGAAGCATATACAATGTGATTTGCAAATTAATGCATATAGAGTTCCCGTGAACTGACTTCACTAAGAACTACTTACCTCTGTAGCGATCACGCCCTTCCGTCTGCAACGATGGTAAGGTAATACAATTTTTCAAAACGGTAACGATGAAGGAGGAATGTTAGCGTCCTGGTTAGGGTATCCAATCCCGGAGCCTTTCTTCAATCCCGGATCCCGGGATTGGGATTAGTTCACCGCGGAATTTGAACTCCTCAATTCCCTATACTTTTTTCCTCAGATTATCTGCAAACCTTGTTTTTTTTTTTTTTAGCTCACCGAGGAATTTTAAATCGTCGATTTGGTATACTTTTTCCCAGAATTGTCCCAAAAACTCGTTTTTTTTTTTGGCTCAGCTAGGAATTTGATATCCACAATTTGCCAATTTCGTCTCACTTTTCGGGTTTTACTCAAAATTTCTCAATCCCGAAATCCCGGAATCGCGACCATGTCAATCCCGGGATTTCGGAATCAGAAAATTGAACGGGATCCCAAATCCCGGGATTGGATGCCCCAGTCCTGGTAATTAAAGCTTCATAAATGTGATATCCAGAATTTTTTTTTAACAAAAACAATGATTTTTGAATCGGTATATTTAAATGTGGCATGGTTGGCAAGTCCTAATAAAAAAGGTTAAATTTAATGTAATCTAGTCAAATATATAGTATGTATTATGTAAATGTTAATAGTATCAATGTTACGCACATTTAAACATACATATAATCAAAAAGCAACTCTGTTTAACAATAATATAAGGGTATTAAGAGGTATTCTAGTGTAGAAATTTGAAAAAAGTTTCTAAAGTAAATTTTCTGAAATATTTTTTTTACTTCTTCGATGTAGGGGCTAAAGCGAATTTTTTATTTATTAAAATTCCGTTTAAAAAAATTCAGATGTCGTTTAAAGAAGTCGTTGAAATCGTTTATGTCAGGAGCAATGTTCCCTCAAAGGTGTGCGCGTGTACGCGCGCACACATTTTTCCATCCCCGTATAAGGCCGCACACATAAATATTGTTAAAATAAGTTTGTTTCACCAAATTTTTATATTTGCACACACTTTTTATTTTGTTGAAAATTTACTGCTCACAGAAGTTGATGGTCCACACACACAATAGAAAAATTAGAGGGAACGTTGGTCAGGACACCACCTTTTTTTTCGACCCCTCCTTTTACCAGCCGATAACTTTTCGAGTTTTGATTTTTTTTTTTATATATTTTAAAAATATAAATAAACGAATGGTAAAAAAAATGGACGGTAAAAATTTTCTTTGTTTATTTTTTACAGAACTCGAAAAAACACCCAAAATTCGTGCCTCTACCCCCTTAACGGAATCCATTGTATATTTGTTATTATGATTTTCCGTAATTCACGGAAATTATCAGTATCATTGATTCCCACACAATTTTTCAGACTCCTCTCTCGTTAAAAGGTTTCTTTGCAAATGATATTTGATATTTTATTGATAATTTCTATATTATCATCATGATAGGTAGAACATTATCGTGATAAACACATTGAAATTTCTTTATGAAATTACTAACAATTGTTTACAAATAATGCTTAGTAGATATTGTTCTCACATACTATTTTTTATGTATTAACGTAGGTTTTCAGAGTTTACTCGGTTGGGTAACACGATATTTTTTCTACGACTTATAAATATTCTATTACATTCTGTTTTTTTCTTTATTGTAAAAGTAATAAATTCACGATTTGTTATTCTTTTGCAATTTTAATCTAAAATAAATATCATGTATTCGGTATCATAGTCAAATTGGCATAAACTTAAGTTGAAGACGAAATGCTGTACCGTGGTACTAGGGTAAAGGTGAATCTATTTGGTATAAATACACAGATTTTTGATGAAAAACGTGAATATTAAATACATAATAAAATTGATTAAAATTTCATAAATTATTTTTTTGTTGTTTTTGTATAATGTTTTACCTACAAATTTAATCACACTCACGTTCGTGAAAAAAAGAACTACTCATGTAATGAATTTTAGCAACGATGTCTTGAGATAAAAGTCATTAACGAGCTAAAGTAATGACTTGAGGTAATGAGCAAAAACTATTATTTTTACTTAAAGTTATGCAAGTTAACCTCTTTAAAATAAAACATCATGTGACAGATATTAAACGACTTTTATATAAAATGTAAATAATATATTATAATATTATGAAGTAAGTGAGTTCAGTCTCGTTTACCATTTCATTTGGAGAGCACTGTTTTAAAATTCCAGTCAATTACACTCATTTTTCAGAAGCACGAAATCTCTGTAACTGAACACCATAGGTTAATTAATCGCATCCATTGGTAAAAGATCTTATGCTTATATAAAAAGGTGACATTTTTGTAAAAATCAAATTCATACATCTGCATAAACCATAAAATTTTGAAAATAAAATAAACTGTTGTCAGTCGGATGGTAATATTCAGACAAAACGATACCTTTGCTATCGGTGATTTCACATATAAAAATAAGATTTATCTCATAGGATTTTCATGACTAGGGTATTACAAATAGCAGACGTAGATTTTATCTTCAACCTGATGAGTGTTTGACATGTTTTTACTTCAAATGTCACTTTAGCACAAACACGAATATACAAATTAAGTTAGAAAACATGATTCATTTTTATATGTTGCGAATTTAGGGCTTCCAATTAACCGGACATTTAAGCTAACCGGTTTTCGGTTTTATTCAAATAAATAAACCGGGTAACCGGTTTAAACCGGATCTATTTTCAAAAAACCAATTTTAGTACCCAATAACCAATGTTTCAAAAAAAAGTATTTTGATTACTTAAAAACAGTCAACTAGTGCATACAATTAGAAAGTAGATAAAATATCGCTGTTTTCGTTCGGAAGATTCATTATCATTATTTAGGTTTTATTATCATTATTTTATTATCATATTATGAGAATCCTTTCGTATTACAGATATTTGATTGAAAGCAGTATAGTTCTCCATGATTTCGACTACATACTTGTTATTATTATATATACAATACTTTATTATATTATACTTCTTATAATACAATTATTATATGCATTTTTAAATAATTATACTCTACATATGAATAGTTAAATAAAATTTTGTGGTGCTCAAACCAGAAAAATATTTTTTAATTAACCCGGTTAACCGCCCAAAATAAACCGAATTTCGATTTTTTTTGAAACACCCGAAAAACCGGTTAACCGGTTTCGGTTTAAACCGGTTTGGAAGCCCTAGTTGCGATACACTTTTTTGTTCTTTTAGAAATCACAGTTTTCCTTTAGAGCAATCTAAATTTTCATCCACCATACAAAGTTTCGTTCGTAAAACCTCAGAGACCAAAGCTTGGAAATTGTATTGTTCTTTCAGTACAAAAAAGAAACATAGCACGGTGTATAAGTGAAAAGCTTCCAGGCCGATGCGATGTGTAAAACAGCGAAGGCGAAAGTCTGAAATATTTTATTTTACTCGACACTTTTTAAAAAGCGCTTTAAAACTCCAATAACGACTTTCTTTGGTAACGTTGCGATAGATGAAAGGATAAGTCAACCCAACATAAAAAAAAAACTTTTTTCTCAGTCGTAGTAAATCCCTTTGGAGCTAAGGTTTTATTTCAATTGTTAAAGATAGATAGACAGAATATACTTCTCTAACCTTTAGTTGGATTCGCAAAAGATTTAGTAGATTTTGTTTTTCATTTATGAATTGGAGTGTGCCGCTCGATTTATATTTTAAACAGCTTTTAAAATAAAATCGTATTGCTTAAATAAAGTTCTCGTGATAGCTTTGTGTGCAAAATATTAATTTTTGTCTAAATTTATATAGTTAAAAATAACTACGTATATTTTAAAGTATTATAATTTTATTATAATAAATATAGTGTAATTATAATCATGTTATTGTACAGTGATAATCATAGGTTTATGCATATATTATTATTGTTTTGTACAAAAAAAACATAGCTAAAAAATTATTTTATAAGCAATGTTGGGATATTATACATTTTTTTTTTGTTGAAAGAAAGTTTTATTTATTAAGTACTACTATTAGCCGACTGCGTAATCAAGTGGTTATAATCGTTGGATTATAACAAGAAGGTGACATGTTTGATTCCCAATACGGACAGTTTTTATAAATTGATTTTAACAGCAATTTATTGATTTCTGTTCGAAGGTATGGGTGTTTGTGATGTCTGAAAATTTCCTACAACCCTTTCCAATCTGTTAATAACTGGGCATAGCGAAAGCGATTAGTTAACCACTAGTCCTGTCCTAGTTTTATCCTTCTACTTCTCTTTAGTAACAGCTAACAAGCAGTTCTCGTAGAAATTCTTCTGATGAGATATGCTACAAATTGGGATAGTACATGACTTAACAAAAACTCTTAAATGCACAGGATTCGTAATAAAAAAAACTCTGTTGAAGGATTGTATGAAATATATTATAGGCAACCGATGAATATAATAATATAATAAATACTAAGCAATTTTTAACATTTTTCGTACAAAGACAAGGATAATGTTAAAAATCGTAATTATTATATGATAAATATATTTTATAAAAACGGATTAATTAATATGTTTATGAATTCCTACTTATACATAAATACAAATGAATAACTACAATGTGTACTTTTCTAAAAAAAAATGGATACGTTATTTTTATTCTTACTTAATTGTCGACGACTTCAAATAGATCCAAGTACATATGATGAATTTATGTCCATATTTAATAATATAATAAAGCTTGTATGCAAGAATGTGTTAAGTAATATCATTCAAAACTTAACATCACTCAGTAGCCAATACAAAATTACACCAGTTCAATCAATAAATAATCATTTTTATATCGTTAAACTGTGAATAATTATTATTTTATTTAAAGATACTGATATTTATTAAACCGTGTAAATCTTATAAAACCATTACAGATTTATTCATCAATTTATATATTGAAAAAGCGTTTCATGATTGTGATATAATACAATAATCCTTTGAAAATTCATCCAATGTTTATACTCGAGAATATTTTTTTGTTATTTTTTGTTGGAGTGCTTATTTTAAGCGCTGTTCAGATATTACAAATACAAAGAGGATGAGAATAATCGTGAGAGAGGACGATTTTTTTTCTCATTCGGCTGGCTTCGGTAAAAATAGAAATTTCATTAAGGCGCAGATCGGCAAGCTTTCTAGACGAGCGATTCTGAACCTGGGGTCGGCGAGTTGAGCGGGCAATAATAACAGTCGTTATACTGTAAAAATACCACCACAGTATTCAAACTACAGTAGGTATGTTATTTTACGTCAATCTTTGTATTCAAATTTCAATAGTATATAACCAAAAGACAGATTAAAATTAAAATATTGTCGCCTGCTGTGGCCCAGTCGGTTAGAGCTTGCTCTACTGATCACGCAGATCTGGGTTCGATTACCGGTCAGATCACAGTGAATTTGAGAATTATATAATTCAAAGTTGTGATTGAAGACTGGGTGTTTGTGATTTCAATTCACATCATTTCCTCTCCTTCCATTCCTTCTGATCCCTTAATAACTGGGTAAAGCAATAGCGATTAGCCAACCGCTAGTCCTGTTCTAGCCTTATCCTTCTTTCCCTACTACTCACTTTGAAAAAAGTGAGGTTGAGCGACTGAGTAACAAGCAGTTTTCCTAGAAAAAACTTCTGTTGAGATACCTCCATTAGGAGGCCATATGCTCCACATTGGGAGCGGACATGGATTAAAACAAATAATATATATTAATTATTAATAAAAATAAAAAACGTTCACCAAAATATTTTTTTTCTGTAAACGAATTTCAATATCACACTAGAAATGACTAGAAGGTAGACATTGTCACCTTGAAATTGTCATATATTGCTTATTTATTTGACAGAAATTATTGAAATATAAAATTAAAATTGGTAATTTCGTTATTCCACTGTTTATGTTACTTATATTATATCACGCGTTTCACTTCTTTAAAATGCATCTTTAGATCGTAGCTCAGCAAAGTAAAATATTTTAGTGATGGGTTTTATTTTTTAAGTCGTAATAAATGAAAGAATGAAAGGTGAGTTTTTCTTTCTACTAGACGCGGGGACGGAGTTAAACAAAAGTAAAAACAATCCTAATTACTATACAAACTACTAGTGTTACTATTTTATACGTTGAGAATCACTGCATAGAATGGAAAATGTCATGGTTAATACCTTTAAAAGCGATAGCCAAACTTATTATTATAAATTTTATTTAATATCCATTAATAACTATCAAAGCCCTTATAATTTTCATTAATTAAAATACTCAAATTCTCCTAACAAATTCTTGTTACTGAAATGCCAAATTTCTCAATCAAGGTCTAAGAGATCAAGGATACAGCTACAACAGTTATACCACTTGACTGTCAAAACTTCTCGTCTTTAAGTTAAGCTAAATGGGAGAGAATTTGTAGACATCACATACATCCTATGTTTTCAGACAAAAATCCATAGATATTTAAAAAAAAAAATCTACTAACTCGTGAACTCATGCCCATATGTGTCGCAATCAAAGCCAGCGACATCAACCACGGCCATAGGTCTGGTATTATCAAATAAAATTGAATAATCGTTCATTCAGAAATAAACAAAACGTGCAAATAAATGTATGTCATATTATATGGATTTATCCGACTCCGTGTCTATCCGAAAACATTTGTGAAAAAAAATCCAGAACTATTTACAGACACACGACTATAAAATTTTGTATTTACTTAACAACTGACAAACGATAGATTTTGGTAAAAACAAACAAACAAACTTTCAGCGAAACATCATGCGAAAACATGTCGGAACTGTGACAAACGCGCGGTACAAACGCAAAGCAAAATTCAAAAACGAACTGCGACGTCCCCAATATGCTAATATGCCCACTGAGTTATAGCCTATAATCAAAGGCAAAGAAAAAATATGAAGTGACATATTTCCAAGAAAAAAATCAAGCAATTCCATCGGTACCTGTATTATTTAAATGTTTAACAAGAAGAAAAACATATATGCAATTCGCGCTTATCACAATATATTTAATAAATAATAAAATAAGAATACTGTAAGGGTGAGAGTAGCGGTCTACAGCGACACATATTAGGAAAAAATATTCAATGACTCATTTACAAACATTTGTTTTATTGATAGAAAGTTTAATGATTTTCAAAAAATCCCAGTTAAAATAACCATTCTTTATATTATCTGTAAAAATGAACAGGAAGCCAGGAGCATACTTAAGCAGTGCCCCCCATTTTTTCTCAATAAATAATTGCACCCCAACCAAAACGCACAATTTATTTGGAAAGTTTTATTCAACGTCAGCATTTTTATTTTTATTTTTTTAAAAGTTATCAATTCGGCAGTTACTATTTAAAAATTAAATAAGATTTAGATTTCCACTAAAAGAAAAAATAATATAAAGTAAGTGCTAATATCAATGTTATATGTTAAAATTTTCACACATAATTTTTTTGGTTGATTAATAAAAACACAATATTCCTTTGTACTTTATTCCACTTTATTTAAAATGTCAGGATCGGTTTCACTCATTGCAAGCATTGTCAGTTGACAATAGGAAGTCACTGCTTAACCACGCCACTGGCTCCCTGAATTTTTTTAGAAATATATATTATTGGAATATAATAATAAAAATGCCTAATTAAACTGGAATGTTTTTAAAATCTTATTGAGCTATATTATATCAATTACACAAATGTTTGTAAATAAGTCACTTAATAATTTGTCTTAATAATTGGTGTTGCTGTAGATCATTACTTTCACCCTTATCCATAAACCGTTTAATGAATGTCGGAACTGTTTTGAAATTAAATAATAGAATATGCAAAACCTTAGTATGCATTGATACAAAGTGAGATTTATTATTTATAATTAAAACTACGATACAAAGTTAATAGATTGTAAATTGTTATATGTTGAGAATCACTGCTCTAGACGACGAAGTATGTATTCGGTAAACGAATAAAAATATACACAAACGGGTCTCAAAAATGGAAATCTAATAAAATGATAACATTACCCTTAATAACTTTTTTATCTTTCTGAATGAAAATGGTCTGAAATATTATAAAAATAATACATTATTTAAAACAAGACATTTTTATATATATTATAAATATGTGTATATAATGTGTACAAAAACGATGAAGATTTTAATTTCTATAACTTTCGATGAAAATACTTCATATGGTTATTTTTTTATTTCCATAATGCTTTTCCACCTGAAACCATAAACAGTTAACACAACTTCAATAAACAATTCATATTTATTAGTAGTAAAATTCCAATTTTTACTGTGAATATTAATCATTCAAAACACAATCTACGGAATTTAAGTAGCAGAAAACTTTTTGGTATTTTCAATATTTTATTAAAAACCTAAAAAATATTTTACAATATTGTTGAAACATAATTGTCAGTTAACTAAATATCGAAAACGTCATAGTTCACATTGTGAATACAGGATAGGAGGTTAGAACCAGAGCTATGGCTGACTTTAACTCCAGAGCTCTGGTTATAATATTCATTATTATGAAGACTACATTTTTTTTGTTTCACTGTCTTTTTGTCCTTGAAGAATTTTATATTTTCCTTCGATTTTAATTTGATTTAAAATTTTGAACTCATATCATTGCATTTTATACATTTTTCTTTTATCGTAAAATAAAACGATGTGCTTATAAAAAAAAATAACCGTCATGTACGGTTTCTTGAATGACCTATTTATTTACTTACACGAGAGTCTCTTTTCATTAATTTCGACAATTTTACTAATTGAGAATCTATTGGCAGTAAAGGCGGAAATCAATTTTCTTAATTATTTCTACATAAATAACACACTTACAGTTCAAACTTATTTTCTCCTTAATAGATTTCTCTATTTTAATTATTATAACCAGATTATAACCAAGTACATTGCGTACATTTTTAAAAAAACATCGATACTACAGGTAAAACTTTATAGATAGATATTTTCCGTGTATTTTAATATCAATACCTATTATAAATAATACGGTGGTACTCTAGAAACGTAAAACGGATTATTACATCCTACACCTGAAGAACAGCCGGTATTCACTTGGAATTTGATTCTTCCTTTTTACTTCAATATTACAATTAAATAGCAATAGATATTGTCTATGATAATGTTCTACATCTACAGCGCTATTTCCAAAATCGGGAAACGCTGATAAACGCAATATTCAATATATTTCAGCATCAAAACACCATTAGGCTTACCAATATCATTATTTGGTACAGAGTAAGTGCTTACTTACAAAGCCAAAAGAAGACTAAAAATAATTAATTGTACTAAATCGCCATACTGATATCGGGAGATTTTTTTTTATAGTTCTAATAGTTTTAACTTTAAATAACATTATATGATATATTGTATTATTATTGTTTTAGTCAATGTATTTTTCACATTACTTATTTATTTTTATTTTATTAACGTAAGTTATAATTTTAACATATAATATAATAAATAATGTAAAAGGTATTCAAATTTATGATAAATAACCAATAAAAATAGGTACTTAAATTTAAGATTTCGACTGAAGGTGCTTGGTGGAATTTCAATATTAAATTTGAATCGTTCAAATTATGTACACCCCCACAGATGTTGTCACTAACGACCCAGGTTTCGCCTTTCGGCATCTTCATGCGTTAAATTAAAAATACTTCAGGTACTTAAATTAAAAAAATGTATTTTTATAAACGCTTAAATTGATAAAAAAATATTTTACAAAAATTGATAAAATACAGATCTTCAGATATAACACATGAAAATAAAAAAATCATTAATCATGTATGTATATGTGTTTTTGTTATATAAAAATAACAAATTGTATGGAACAAACTAATACATTTGTTCCATACCAAGAAGAAACATAGGCTGAAATGTTATTGATATCTTTAGAACTGCGCAAATTCTTGTGAAACATCCTTTGAAATAATAACTGACAGTTTGTAAAATGTTTCGAAATATCTTTCAAAATGTTAGCACTTTAACTACAAAGTTACTTCTGACGAAATAAATGTTCAAACATTCCACCCATAATTTGAAAAATACGTGCTATGGAGTATCGCTTCTTGAATGATTTACTTTGTCTGTATAATAAAGGAAACTTTTATAATATATCATATTATGATTATACAAGTTTTTGTTAATGTATATTTTATCATCATACGTACATATATGTTCTGTGAGGCTTCTTTAAATAAGTATATTTAACTTTTTTAACACATTTATCAAGATGCTTAGTAACGAATCAGTGGTTTTTAATTACCTTTTATTTCTTGTCAATCCTTTTTATAAAGTGCTTATAGGTACTCACTTTCATGTATTTTGTGTAAATTCGTTATGAAAATGTATTATATTTTTTAAAATAAAACACATTTTTAATGTACAGATTAAACATTTTTATTAATATCTGGTAAAATCTCGCTCAACAATAACATTATCAACTCATTATTTACGAGTTCTACTACTACTAATGTCTTTCATAATTGTCAAAATCGAATGATAATTTTATTTTATTTTTCAATGTTAATATTGAACACAGCCGGAAATTTAAAGTACGCACTATAAATTATTTTTAGATTTTATCATACTTTAACACATCGCTTCAGTCAATTAAAAAGATTTATATCTAAATTAAAGATTTATCAAAACGATAAATCTTTTAATGCCTAATTAAAATACTAATTATTGTTTTACTTCTCGGAGAATATACAATGTTTACAGAATTGGAAAATCTTTTGTCAGTAAATCACTTCGTAATAAGGAAAGATAAGTTTAAAATACACCTATCCCACTTATAAAATTCACTAAAATTATTTTTATCTCAAAAGTACATAAACTGACTATGATGCCTGTTATTTGTAACCAGATGCTTTATTTAAAAAATATTTGTACGGCTTCAAAAACACGAGAACTTTATTCAAATCAGGAATACTTTCCTCACGACTAAAAAGGTTGCATATACAAATTGATAAAATATTACAAATAGTAAAATTTATTATTACTCTTTTAGACTCTAATAATTTTTGCCTGCTATCCTAATAACTGTAATATAGAACTAACTAAAAGGAATGTTACAAACATATTTATTAGGAATAAAATGTATAGAATTTATAAATTTATTATTTCTGAGAACGTTGCTTCCCTAGTGAAATCTTTTGATGAAATAGCTATAATTTATTTCTTTATAAAAACATCACAGCTCAGAGCCGATGGAGTTAATCCAACTTACTCTTTTGTGGTCAGCAAAACGTCTCTTGTGGCAGACTTTGTCTAAATGTTTTCAAAAACTTTTATGTTATTTTTGGTTTTCTTTAATCTAAAAACGCAATCTGTTTCGAAAAATGCTTCACTGGCGAATTTCCAAATAATGTTTACTGTTTTTTGAAACTATCGTAGCGTTTTATAAAAAGTGTCTCGAGAGGTTATTATCATTAAAACACTTTTTACAGTGTAGGTTTGAAGCTTAAAACTGTTCTGCATAGAAAAAACCATTTAGTTTTATGAGGAAAATTGTCTTCGAAATTTTGAATCTATACGATTTTTTAAGCTCAATTCAGCATTTTACTAAGAAGCGTACACGAAATTTCTTTTTGAATCTAAGGAAAACTCCGGTGTGCAGATGTGTGTGATTAATGATGATTCACCGTACAATTTATGTGGGTTGATTCTCTGTCTGATCTCAAATAATCTAAGTGCCAGCAGTAGATCAGACATAATTACAGAATTAGAATAGTATTGTAAGCTATAGCTGCCCACGTATTATACTTTTACTGACTATATGATACTGAAAATTGTATCCGCTACAGATTAACCACCTTTTACTAAATACCCAGAATTATTTCACGAGCAGTTGCCCATGACTGAATTTATTATATTTTATAAAACATTTCTGCTTTCATTGAGGAGCATATAGAATTCTAAGGAGTTTTTCTCAGCAGCATTATTTATATGAGAAGACTGCTTGTAACTCAGTTGCTCAATTTATTTTTATTTTGTTTTTAACCCGAAAGAATGTAAGGTTAGGACTAGTGATATAATTTAAGATTTCGACTGAAGGTGCTTGGTGGAATTTCAATATTAAATTTGAATCATTCAATTTATGTACACTCCCACAGATTTTGTCACTAACGACCCGGGTTTCGCCTTTCGGCATCTTCAGGCGTTCAAGCGCACGGATGAACTTGAACTGACATTTCAAGTTCATCCGTGCGCTTGAACGCCTGAAGATGCCGAAAGGCACAACCCGGGTCGTTAGTGACAAAATCTGTGGGAGTGTACATAATTTGAATGATTCAAATTTAGGACTAATGGTTAAATAATCGTTCTCGCTACGCCTGTTTTTTAGGATCACATATATCCAAGCTTACAGATAGAAATCCATAAATCAATTTATAAAAACCTATTCGTAGAAGGAATAGAACCTGCGAACTCCGTCACCGAAGCCAATGATGTTGACCATTCAACCACGAAACCGGCATGCTAATATTGCTATACACTAAACGTGTTTTTTGAGTTTGCTCTAAAATGCTTTATAAATTGCTTTATATAAAACAGTCTTGTTTAAAGAATTCATATGAAAATTCCGTAATTTTATGAAAATATTCTGTTTAAATATAGATATCTGTGATAGATGTGTTGGCAATTTTAAGCTGGTTTTGTTTTTTTCTAACAAGTATTGTGCAAAACATTTTGGTAAAAAAATTTAGTTTTTTTTTATCATTGTTGTAGTACATATTATGTATTTTTAAAGATTAACAGTAAACAATATCATGTGTATATTTTTTCAATATCTATTTTGATGTTATTGAAAAATAAATCGTTAGATAAATAAGCATCGCACTGAAATGAACGGGAAAGGAGGGTTAAAGCTCACTTTATAGAGGCCAATAAGGAAACGGAGGCAATTACTTAAGAGAGTTAACTCATTCTCGTCATATACGTAATACACGGGCGGCCGTCGCCCCGGAACAAAATTTCTTGGCAACCGGCCAATACGATCCCTACGAAAGGTCGCTACTCGGCTCAGCACACACAAAAAAACATACATGTTATATTACATGGAAGAATTTTCTTCCTATAACTTAACATAATATAAAATAATTCTTTAAGCATATTATTCTTCGACTATTGATGAAGAGTTTGTCTTTTATAGCGGTTATACATATGTGCGGCAATTTTAGCATATCTATTTCAATATTACATAATATTATTTAAAAAAATACTGTTTTAGTGAAATATCATACAAGAAGAGCCTTTTTGTGTGTTTCCCGACGTTTTGAAACTGTGCTTGTTTCATGTGTATTAATTTTATTTAAAAAATATTTGACATTACAGCTAATGCCAATGCGCCAAATATTTTAAAATTAAACGATCATGCGAGATAAACTCGATGAAAATATTTTATGTAAGTCACTCGAGATTCACTCGAGGAGAATGATTGACATCACAAACACCCACGTCTTAGGTCTTAAATTTAAATTTAAATCTAATTTTGGTATTGACCTTACCGGGAATCGAGCCGAGACTCATTTGATCGGTTGAGCAAGCTCTAACCAACTAGACCAGAGGTGGGGAATCTTTTCATTATTCATTGATCTGATTCAACAGACGGCCACAGTAAAGAAAACGTTGAAAACTTTTGATTTGAAAAATTGTGTTTTTATTTTTAAAAATATCCAGATTTATTAAAAAAAAAATTGGCACAAGTCAAAAGGCCGCATCAGATTAGCCAAATGGCCGCAAGTTCCGCATGACTGAATTATACCATAGTAGGGGACTATACTTACTCAATAACTACACCAAAAGCTCGTAATAGGGATAGTCAATTTAGCTCTCATAAGTTATATTCTTTATATAAATTGTACACGCTATGCATATTGTACAAGATGTCTTCCTTAAATAATACGTAAATAAAATATGTACATAAAATTTGAATACAATAATACATATAAAGCGTTTTAATAATTTAACATACAAAGCAATTTCAGAAATGTCAGGAATTCAACTTATCATATCACACGGCGTACAGTTCAATGGTATAATATGTGGACCCATAACATTACTACTCAAATTATCAGTGACTGCATTCCTAAAATAATAAAAGATTTTTATCTTTCCGGAAGTAATACACTCGGAAGCAATCAATTAACATATTTTGCATACTTAGTACGTAAGTAGCATACAGTCGTAAGTCTGTACATATTTGTATTTTTGTATGAGAGCCAATTGAAGTTTTGAAATATTAACTGTAAATGCAAATGTAGTCTGGGTGAAAAAACTTTTGTTTGTTTTTAAGTGATTCCTTTACAACTACCGCTATACTTTTATTTAATTTAAATATAATTTTACTGTTTTTTATGTGAACACATTTTCTCTGACAGTATTTAAGAGCCAGATACGAACTAATAAAGAAGCTAAAGCAAAAAACTACGAATGTAACCGTATATATTACTCAAAAACGATAATATTAATCTAACAAAATTATTTTACTGATATAGCTATTAAGTAAAATAAAATTTTTGTTTACGTGAGCAGTATGCATATTATATTATTAGAAAGAAAAAATATTAACTAACAGTAATACTTTACAAATTAAAATGTACAGTTATCAGACATGAATAAAAAATAATTGCAAAACAGATAAGAGTGCAGATCATACGATGTGTTCATTATGTAAAATATTTGAAACGGACATTTTATATCCAAAAAAATAATCTAAATATTGTGTGAATGGAACGAAGAAATATATCATAACTCTAAGACTAAAATGTATTATTTTTCTTTTTATATTCATGCATTTTGAGTTACTTGTTTATTTCTATATTTATGCACTCTAACGATGCTTTTTCAGTAGATAGCAGAGATACAAACGAATCTCAGAGAAACAATTAGACTTGAATCGCAACAAATATTTGTGTTTGCGAGTTGCTAATGAATTTTCATCCAGCATATCTAATTTAATTTAATTTAAAAATATGAGACACTTGTACATACTTTTGAAAAGTGTTTTTCAACAACAAAGCTTTATTCGCACTATATTTAAGGATATGGGTACACCACCTCTGGCTTCCGGCAAATGACATTAAAGTAATAAGTCAAATCTATTAGGTTTGATTTACATACTTTTGAAGTTACTGCGTGATTGCATGCAGTAAGACGATGTTGGTCATAGTTGCCTGCGATTTACATTGCCTTAAACGTTTTTATAATATGGTGGAAGAAAAATAATAATTGATTTAAATATGTAGTATAGTATACTTTTCTCATTTTTATATTAAAATATTTTTCCTTTCGTTACAGCAAACTCAATTTTAACTTTTCTTTTTTTTATTTATCCAGTGTTGAATAAACCTAATAAATATATTTTTTAATTCTGCATGTTTCTTAATGGAGAAAATAAACACTTAAGTTGTTTATGGCTACGCTGTGTAGATACATTTTTGTACTGTGTTTATATAACCAAAATAAAATTCGTTTAAAGTCTACAGTGAGATTTTGTTTATTTCTGTTGACATTGGCAAAATAGAGAAAGTGGAGAGTGAAAGAAGCAGATAACTGTTGAGTGAACTTTTGCTAAGACGTCGCCGTCGACTTTATTTTCGGCGCCAATTAGCTATCACAATAATAATTACGGATTACTTTATAAACGACGAAGTTAGTAACACTTTTAATTTATTCAAATAATTGGACTTTATAGCTGTATAAACTTGGAAAGTATTTAACTACTTGGTGTAACTATTTTTATTACTAAACCATTACCCTGATACACGTGCGCGTTTTTTACGGATGTATAGCCATTTTTGCAAGTCATAACTATCTCAATAAGTAACTTTAGTGAGTGGAGCTTTTACAGCAATTATTTTCAGTAGCCAAACAAACAAAACCTTTTTGCAAACGGCTTTATAATAAATCATTTGTCAACAAGATTACGGTCTCAAAATGTTTCATTATAATATTCATATCACAATTTTAGTTATTATTACTTCTTATGTTGAAAGGTTTGTATTTGATTTATAAAAAAAATGCAATCAAAACCACAAATGCTTTATACAACGTTTCCGTTAGCAATCCAACACATACTACAGTTCGTACTAAAGAAAAAAAGAATAACACAATTTCGAAAAATATATTCCCAATAATTAATTAATGTTATATTTTTTATTTGTTCATCGGAGTTTTACAATATAAATAATACACAGTGGAATCTGTATCCGTCGCTTTTAAATGACCTTATGGATGGAAGGATGGCGTAAAACAATAAACTAGAGAAAAAAAGATCGAAGTACCACCCTTATACCTTTTATAAATGTGTTAAAAATAATATGTACTTAAATTTTCGGTATTTTCTTATTCTCGAACTTTGCCATTAAAATTGAACATAATATGAAGAACTACCTTTATACTAGATAATACTGTAATAGTATTCAATAATAATAATCATAAGAGAAACTATATCATAGCCTTCAGATAGTTTCAAAATATTACCTATAATAATAATCACAATTTGAATGTTTTTGCTATTGGAATGGATGTTATCTTTTGATTTTGATGAATTAAGTTTTCACTAAGTTGCTCTGAATGAAATTTTCTTCAATTTTCATTCATAATATTACTCAAAAACATAGTACAAAGATCTTTAGTATACGCTGCAGTTTGAAAAAAAAGAAGAAAAGAATAATATGGTGCGAGTCGTCTCCATTTCTCGCAGTGTCGCGTACAAGCCTTAAAATGACAAATGGAAAAAAGCTTTCTCTCTCAACCGTGAAATAGTTAAAAGAGGGTCTGAAGGCAGTAAAACCTCTGTAGCTTTCAAATGATTCATTGAACACTTTATACCTGGTTCTTTTGTCTTGACCAGTTGGGATAGAAAAAAATTAAAAGGTTTTTATTTTCTACATTCACAAATGAAAATTTATAACTCAAGATAAAGCTAAAATTAATCGAAGATTTTTTAAACAGAAAAGATTATTTTAGGGATATCTTACATTGAAAGACCATAGCAGTAAAAACATATCTTATATTGTACATGATTGGCCAGCGTAGCAGTATTCAAGGACTTAAACATTTTTCAATCGTTTTATGTAATTGTGTTTTGAAGCATTGATATAATATATGAAAGTTTCCTTCCGATTAATTCGTCACTTACAGACGATGAAAAACGATTAGCTTACTATTTATGTAATTGTTCTTTTACATTTTACTCTCTTTCAAAAAAGAGAGGTTAAGCGAATAATTACAAATAATATTCTAATATAAGCGATACTAAATATAAGTCCGTGTGCTCCAAATTTGGTCCAGGCATAGTTAGTTAATATTTCAAATAATAGATATAGCTATTGATATTGTAGGCTCGGCATGAACAATTGTTTTGAAAACGGATGAATAAATCAATAACTAATAATAATATTAAAACCACAACGTCGCCTGATTGGAAGGATGCCGAGAGTATTAGTGTCTGATTGTGGCATTTTGAATTCATGTATTTTCAACTTCTGTGTGTAAATATAGAATAAATATATAATTTATCTTCTAACGTGGTATGTCGTTACAAATCTATAAGCATAAAGAATTTTCGAAGATTTAATTTAAATACAATGCTAGCTGTACCGCTCATCGTAACTCCAACATTATTGAAGACTTAATAAGTCAAAAAAAAAATCAATCATCAAAACATATAAAAATAAATACATGAAAGAGTTCACCAGCTCTCATTACATTATACGAGTTAATAGCTTGAAAAATGTTATTTATAATAAATAAAACATACTTGTAAATAATAGTAATGATTTCTCATACGAGATAACAAATATAATGGTATTTGTTTCAGAAACTTCTTATTGTCTGGCAACTTAATGAAAATTTGGGAATAATTTTGTTTTTGTTTTGTTATTGAGCTTGTAGTTTAATTGTAGATTCTTTATCATGATAAATATATAGCATAAATAAAAGCAGCAATAGTCGAACATCGTGAATTTATAATACTTTTTACGATCAATACAAAAGTGGAATCATTTTTTTACCCTTATTAAAAGTATTAAAACCTTCTTAGTTTTAATTCATATGAATCCCGCTAGACTATTCGTCAACAAGATAAGCAGATGTTACTAAGAAATGGAAGCTCATGACTGGCTTAATAAAATATATAATTCAAAGATGGGGGCCTATGTTTTGTATACAATTTACAGCTCTTCTAAATGCTTTATAATATATTTGGAATAACGTAATAAGAAAATAAATAAAAACGATTTTATGTGTGTATCGAAGAGTTTTTTTTTCAAATTTCAAGTACTGACTGATGGCGCTTTATATAACTGTAATATTAAATTCAAATTATTCGTATTTTATTTTTTAATATATGTAATTAAACTTTTATTTTTCATATCATTTTTTTAGCGCGTTAGCGTCAAAGTTGTTCGAGTTTCATTCATCGCTAATGTTTTGATCATTTGTATTTCTTTACCATTGTTGAGAATGGAAGGGGGTGATCGCTACAGAGGTGAGCAATTTTTAGTGACGTCAGTTCATAGGGACACCATATCCATTCATTTAAAAATCACATAGATATATGTATGTACACACATACGCATACATACATATACACATATAATACGCAAGGAATTCAACCAAAGAGAGTCATTCTCATGATGCTCTCGAGAGGTTAAGTGAGCCAACTAGTAAAATGGTAAAACTTTTTTCTTGGACTTGTAAGTACGATCACGTCTTCATTTGGTCTTTTTGTGGATTGCATATTTTTATTTTATGGAGATAACACTATTGCAATGTGTATTAACTGAGGTTACCTCACTTGTATGATACTTTAAGAAGTGTAAACGCATCTTACATTTTTTTCTAAATTACCAATTGGCTCACTTTTCCTCTAATGGGCCCATATAAACGATACATACTGCTCAAATGTCAGTTCGAGTTCATTAGTGCACTTAAATGCTTGTTAGTACAAAAATTATGAAATTCTACAAATTAAAATGTCATGGGATGTATTGTAAAAAATAAGGGCTACATTTTTGCCATCGTCATATACACCGTCGTACTATGAAATATTATGTGTTAGCGTACAAACAGCTCCTGAATGCGAAATGTGTCCGAATAATAAAACACGACACTTATCAAAGACTTAGGCAACGCCCCGTGTGTACGAGGCGCGTTCATCTGTGAAGTAATTAAATGGAATTGACGTTATTGTTCTCGCAGCGTAGAAAAAGCACCGCGGCGTCGGGTGGTATCGATCTAAGGCGCCGTATTATTTGAAGGCTGGCCAAAACGACCGGCTCGGCTGTGGCCCTACCCTTTGCCCCCAAAGCGAGTGGGAGAGTCCTATAAATATCACCGCGCAGATGTGTTCACCTCCTCTGGAAAAGCGGCCAAAGAAAATATTAAAAACTGACATAATTAGACTCTATATTACAATTTGTCAAGTGTGTCGCTCACCAAAAGCAACAAAAAACAACCATCGTACCACCATATATGTTAATATGTAAGATATAAAGAATTCATGTAAATCTATCGATAGTGCAATTAAATTACTTGATAGAATCTTCATTATGATTGAATAAAATAAAACCTGTATGTATAGTTTTTAGTATCACACGTATTATGTTATATGAAGTATGAACAATTTTCAACTTTTTATATAGCAAAATTCTTATTTCCTGTTTCTTTATTATCTATAGTTTTACATTATTTGTAAGTGTCTAAATATTTAAAACATGTGTCTACTATAAATAGTGTACAAAATGTCGTAGTATTTGAATATAACAAATTAAAAGTTTCAATATCGTACAAATATGAATCAAACTTTATTTTATTAAAATAAACATTGACGTCTTTAAAACATTATTGATTTTTGAACAGATGAAAAATATAATAAGCTATTGTCGCAACATTTTCATTAAAAAATATTATTATATAATGAAATGAAGTCTTATTATTTCAATAAATTATTAACTTTGTGTGCAAATATTTTTCTAATGACAAATATTCACTTATAAACGGCTATAGTAGATCGCTGATCCTTCAATTTAAACAGGTTTGAAGCATCTGCATAAGGATTAGCAAGACTAAAGGGAATCGGATCAAAGTAGACAATACCAAGTGACAAAATTTGTGACTGTTAGCGAATCCTCTAAGCAGCGAAGTCTATTTATATGTAATTTACCTTATTTTAAAGGAGCTTAATAATGTTTTGTCAAAGTGAGCTTTTATTCTCAGTTTGTAGTATTCCATCCACTATAACACAATGAAGATTATATGTCATTTTATCTTTGTGCAGAATCTATATTATATAATGTAATTTTATCTTTAGTCTCTAGGTGGGCTTACAATGGAAAATAATTAATTTAATAAAATATAAATAGTTTGAATACAATCGCTCCAGTTGAAAAAAGATTGTGGAGATTGTCTTTCCTCTGATTGTGTAACTGATATATGAAAAAAACAGATCAAACAACATGGTGGTCGTTTCTATTTATAAGTGTATTTTTATATAATAATATTAAAAATAAAGTAAAATAAACTATGTTTTTTTCCATTGGAAATTTCGATAGTTAAAATAGCTTGTTCATATAATTATATAGTACTAATAAATCAATCTTGTATTAGAGATTAAAATGAGCTTTTTTAGAGTACTATAATTTAATATTTTCGGTAAATACGAGGGTTAATATTTTACATGTAGAATTAAATAACCCACATGCAGCTTAACAACAATCTGTATTTCTTAACAGACATTGATTTTTTTATTTTATTTTGTCACACGCTTACTGTAAATTAAATATTAATAAACATATCACCGATCTTTAGATATTTTTATATATCATATAATAAATATTTTTTTAAATTTTATGTTTCTTCTTGATGGTGTTATATTAATAAAAAAGTTGTAATTGTTAAGGTTTGTCGATTTTTAGAACATGGCTTTGAAAACACAGTAAACATAAATTGTAACATCCAAAACCCGATTTTTTCAACCTGAAAAATCGTTAGAAATGCATTCTACTATTAGTTATTGAGGTTTTTGCTTAAATTTAAATTTATTAATGTATAGAGAGAGCTTCAGGCAATTTTTTTCACACTTAGTTAATTCAATATGTATTTCCAAATAAATAAGACTGCAAAAATACTTCTTTATATTTAAAGGTTTTGATGCCTGTTTTGATATAATTTTAATTGTCTATAACAATCAATAGGTAATCACTTCATACGATATTTTTTGTTTAATTTTGAATATAAACATTATTTTTTGCTAATAGCTTCCAAGACATTGTTTTGTGATGCTTGATCGAGTTTTTGTTTCAATAATGATTTACATTCCGTGATTTAATATTTTAGTATCACCTATTTTATAATATCATGTAATCTATTCCTTGCTTGCCACCGAGAATTGTAAGAATTATAAATCCAGTTCAAAGATGAAAAAAAATACCAAAAGAGTGAGAAAAATTTCTGAATTTAACATAGAAATAAACTCTTTTATATTATATAAATAGACATATAACAAAAGATGTTAGTATGCTTAGGAAATGTACGCAAAGCCGTATTCTTAGAATGAAGTAAAGAAGATGAAAGAATTTTTATTATGTTTGTAGGCTGTGACATCAAAATAGTCGTTAACTGGTTGTTCCACCCAGTTTCGGGGTAGTAAATTAGTGGTATGTCCCAAGGTCATCTATTTTCGACATTATGATATCAGACGCAAACATTATACAATAACATGCAAACTATTATTTTTAATACACAGTGAAAACTAGCATTTAATTAAAATAATTATATTATCATCTATAATTAGATATGCTTCATTCGACTTTTTTGTCATCTATTTTTATATAGATATATAAAGGAAATAAATATTGCATAAAACTTTAGTATTTACGTAATATGCATTAAACTGAATCTTTTCAAATAAGTTTATTTTATAATTATTACAATTGGCGATTACTACCAAACTGAGAACTCGGCGTAGAGTTTAAGTTTAAGTTTTTAAATGTTTTTTTTTCTGCGAAAACCTACCATTTATTTACACGTAGTTATAAACATAGCTTATCATAAAATGGCAAATGGAAATAACCTTTATAAGTCTTGACTCCATAGATAATCACTGAACGAGCCAATTCATTACTGGACATGGTGATTTCGTTGCCAAGTGGATATGACAGCATGCAAATATGGCTCTATTAAACAGTACGCTGAATACATCCTATGGGTGTGTCCTTTAATGCATGAAGAAAAAGAAGAGAGGTTTTCTACAAATAAGATATTTTTTTAGTAAATATACTTTTTTATGTAATGATAACGACGAAAATGATATAATTGGTAATTTTTAATTTTGATGTGATTCCGTTTAAGATCAAAGATAGTCGGAATTCTTAATTGTAAAAATCAAATAAACATAAATAGAATTTAAGTCTTTATTGGCTTAAAACGACTTTAAAGCTTTGATTAAAAATTACATTGTATTATAAATTCTGTGAGATTGCATGTCAGAGAACATAAAGAATACACAGAAAAATTAACAGAGAGATGCGCTCCTAGTGTTAAGTATCGTAACTTCTAATGGAACTTATTTTTACAAAGTTGTTTTACGAGAAGTGGTTCATAATCAATCTCTCAACTTCACTTTCAGATAGAGAAAAGATTGTAAGAATAGAAGGATATGACTTGGAAAGGTATACCACTCTTACTACGCCTGTTTGAAGGATCGGATGAGTAAGAAGGAATTTTATAGTTTGCTGCAAATTAATACAAAAAATAACTAGCACGATAAAATTTTGCAACCATTGATAATATTACCAAAATAAAAGATGTATTGTTTCAGCGGAGCTGAAACCTGGCCAGCTTCAATTTAAAGGTTTTTCCAAAAGATCATTGATAGAAAATCGTCTGCGCAATGCTTGCATGGCATGAAGTAGAAGTTAAACGACTGGTATGTTTCAAATATAAAAAGAAATAACCTCTAAATACCAAGTGTCCTATTTCATAAAAAAATGTTTCTTTACACATAAAACGCTATGAATATAAAGCATATTATATATTTGTTATTATTCACTTTTAAATATTTATCAAAGTGAATCATTATCAAATGTATAACACTTTTGTTTAAAAAATAATTAATAACTATTAATCTATCATGAACGTTTTGAGTGGGTGTGTGTATCTTAAATGGAGCCGCGAAAAACGCAAAGCAAATTTCCACTCAGTGTAATATTACATTTGTGTCTCATACAAAATACTATTAAGCTTTCACCTCAGCACATTCACTTAGCAATTTTTTATCTTCGTGTATATACGTTTTATGCTTGCTTTTCTAGTCTCCCATTCAAACAACACTACCCCCTATGTGTTTGTATGCATTAATCTGTCATCTTTCTGCGTCTGGTATTTCTTGAGAAAAAAAAACTCCTCTTGCTGCTTACTTACTGTTACTACTCGAGATTGCAATTACGGTTTTTTTTTTTAATATTGAGATTGCTAATTGCATTTTTACTCCTTCGTTATTGGCTGCGTGATACAGTAGTAAACGTCATTGGCTTCCTTGCTGGATCTCACGGGTTCAAATCGTAGTAGGAAGAGCATTTTTAATTCGATTTATTGATTTTTATTAAGGCATTGAAGCCAGTGATGTCGAAAATCTGCCGCACTATTCCAATCCTCAAATAACGGGATGTAACGAGAGTGAATAGCCTATTTTTAGTCCTGTCCTAGCTTTATGATTTATATTACTTCTTTCTTAGAAAAAAAAATAAGCAACTGAATAAGCAGTTCTCGGAGAAAAACTTATGTTGAGATATCTCCCTTAGGAGGCAATATTCACAACATTTAAGGTGGACATGGGTTTAAAAAAATGTTCAATTTCAGCATGAAGCTTAGTATTATATACTCTTAAAATAATTTATCTTAACAGTCGTTAGAGTCGTAACAGAGTATGAATAAAAGGGCAGGGTAAGTGCAGGGAAAGTGATTAGATTATCGCTCTTGCTATGCCCCATTTTTTGGATCGGACATCTGTAGATTGATTCAAAAATTAAAACGTAGACACCACAACCGCAGCAAACGACGTTGACCATTTGACAACGGACGCGACAAACAAAAACGATGTCGCGAAACATTTACTTATATTTCTAAATAACTTTGATTGAATACAAACTAATAATATTTGTCCACGACAATAAATCCATTTGAATTTATGTAAACTGATAATTTTTAGAAAGATATTTGAATTTATATTTGAAGTCTTCACCTCAACTCTGTCTCGGTAAAAAAAAATTGTGCTAATTTAAGTCTGATTAAAATGGTGCATATGGAACCACGACATATTTTACCGAAATTGACTGTAACTGTATGTCTTACGTGTACGAAATCAAAGCGACTCGGTGCGGCACGAAATTATCACATGTTCTCCGCCGCTATAGTATCTTCCGTGACAAAAAGCACGCCACGATCAGTTTATTTGATATATTGATTTGCTTTTAACCGCGTTCCAATCGTGTTAGCAGTGACTTTGCCCAGGTAAGACGTAGCGTAAGGCAATTACTAAGCATTTCCTTTTCAAACTCTGTAATGATTTGAGAATAAAATAAGACGATTAGTTATAAAATTCGCTTCAAGATAAAGAAGATATGGATATTCACTGAATTCAACACCTTTTCAATAAATTTGAATCGTTCAAATTATGTACACTTCCACAGATTTTGTCACTAACGACCCGGGTTTCGCCTTTCGGCATCTTCAGGCGTTCAAGCGCACGGATAAACTTGAACTGACGCTTAGTAAATGGATGTTTCGTGTTTATATATTAAATAAATGTATCACTGAGTCTAAAGCCATCGCTGGCAAAAAGGATAAGCTCATGGGAATTCCCAAAGATTTGAAATCTGTGGGAGTGTACATAATTTGAACGATTCAAATTTAATATTGAAATTCCACCAAGCACCTTCAGTCCAAATCTTAAATTCAT
This sequence comes from Himalopsyche anomala, assembly GCA_031772345.1. NCBI lineage: Eukaryota > Metazoa > Arthropoda > Insecta > Trichoptera > Rhyacophilidae > Himalopsyche > Himalopsyche anomala. The sequence goes on along the minus strand of CM062832.1, from coordinate 10,858,090 downwards.
TTAATTTGAAAAAGTAAATTTACGACAATGTCTCACATAAATCTTCACTTTAAAATAACAGATTAGGACAAAAGCACTCAAGCAGTGCTAATCGGCTACCACTCACATATTTATACTAATATTTTGTAGTACGAATGTAAAATACAATACAACTATTATGAACGTGTCTATTTTAGAATACAATATGACGATCAGTATGTAACTCGGGACATAATATTTGGAAAGCGAGCTTTCTATCCAAGCGATTCTTTTGTTGACATCATTATCCGAAAGAACACATACGTTTTCTGTGCATATATACTTTTTCAAAGAAATAAAAATGAAAAGATTTTAAGTACGTTTGCCTGCTTAAGGGAAGATTTCGCATAGAACCCTCTCGCGCGCTATAGAATCTCAGAAAACACGCCAACCAGACAATTCTTCGTCTAATAAAAAAGTAATATTTAAATCTATTTTGAGTTTAATCATCCATGTCTAATCATTACATATAAATTAACATATATAGTAAAATTATTTCAAATAAATATATGCATGATTTGCCTATTGCAATTAAAGGGGAATAGGTATTTATTACTATATATGTGGATATTAAATACACATGTATACGTATAAGAAGACGTATACAAATTAGCTCTGAACAAATGTACGTGTTTGCATTTTTAGCCTATACCATTACGCGCGTTAGATATGAAGCATGCGAACAATACAGAAATATTTATTCGATAAAATAAAAAAAGACTGATTTTAAGTCACTCCCTCATTTTTTAAAACAAAATATTTTTTTATGTTGCTGTGTTCGATGCCAGATCGATTTTCATATAATATTTTGAAAATAATTTTGTTAGTTTTTTTTAAAAAATTGATTGAATATATGATCAAAGAGTAGCGTTTATATCGTACCACGAGCTTTTAAATTAAAGCTTTATTGAGAACGGAAAGAAACTCATAAAAGGCTACAAAGAAACACTGAAAAACTAAAATATTATATCTTGTCGTCTAAGGAAGTAATAAAAGACGAGATTTATCTCAAAGTAACTTTCCAGAGTAATATTTTCCTCAATTAAAAGTAACCGATAGTTCACTTAAGCATAACTCAGTGAAGAATCTTCACAAGACTGTTTACTTGTATAAGGCAATTGGACTAGTTAAAGCTACTCTATTCATAAAAATAGTTCGTATGAAAAAAAAAATCTACAGAGATACATAAATAATTTTTTTATCTCGTAGGTTATTTTTATATTCAAGTTTGTAATAGCTTACCTTTTATTTAATATAGCCAGTGTTGTATATAAACTTTATGCTGTCGACTTTTCCGTTCTTGCACCGGACTTTTTTATAAAAATGGATTTTTCCTGATGCTCTCTGATAAATCTTGACTGCTCATATATTTAAATACGTGAAATATCCATACTAGCAAACTTCACTCAAATAAATCAAAATTGGCAAGAAAAATACACAAATTTTTCAATCAATTTGTTTGACATGTTTCTACATATTCTATCAACAATTACATATGTATCTAGAGTAGCTAACAAACTGCTGCTTAGTTATTTGGATATATTTCATTTTCTTTTTCTTTTCCTCCTTTGAAGAAATCTAATTTCATCCAATTAAAGTTATATACGTTCTGGTGAAATATTTACTTAGAAGTTCATATACTTCAGATCCTTCCATATCTCAAAAAAAACGCAGATTCAAACCCACTATGGTTTATAATGAGCTTTCATGTATTAAACAATAATCAAAGGGAAAAAACAACGTCTAAATACACGAGAAGAAAGAGATATAGAGCAATAGCTCCTCTCTTTGTAAATGATGAAAGATACCAGTCAGTTAAAAAAACGATATGATGTTTACAACTTTATTATAGATAAGATTTACTGTATAATTATATTGACGTACATCAGTCTGTTTGATTTTGGTTAGTAAAATATTTCTCAATGTCATATTCGTATACAATTTTCATCAATAAATAGATGATTAGCATTTTTCCTTTGATCTACGCACTACTTAAAAACAATGTTAACATTTCTGTTCAAATTTTAATCCAATACTATGAATTTCCCTTAGCTATTTTGGCGAATAAAATTCATAAACTTATAAATACATAATGTATTCAGGCGCTTGGATCTCTCATGCTGAGAAATTCGAGAATAATAATTCTAAATTAGAAGAAACGCGGAAATAAGAAACAAACTTAAAACGACGCATTTCCATCTCAGGAATTTATAACCAAGAGGATTATTTGAATAATGGCGACGTGTTTTCACATTATGAATCCATACAATACCCACCATCATTATGACACCTTCAGAAGCCTAAATACTTCAAAGAAGTATTTCATTGTTCTTTATAGTTGTCAAATTTGAATGTATAATGTTATGAATAATTTATATATGAATTATTTCGTCGAAGGTTGTCACAGACCCAATTACGGTTGTCAGTATCGCTTATTAATAAAATATAAAATTAATAATTTTCGGTCCCGGTCGAGGGCTAGAATCTACGAATGAGAATTTTAATTACCTAATTACTTAATTGATTTATGAATTCATATTCAAATTTATAGGGTATGTGATTTTTTCAAAACCTTTTAACCCGTTTATTATCCAATTATACAAACGAACACAGGCAGAGCAATAAGTTATATAGATATATGTATTAGAATACTTTCTTAATCCTTCCTTACACACTTCAAAAAACTGAATCGAGCGGCTGGTTTTCTACTAGATCTCATTGAACAACTTATTGAGATGTTTAATAAAGAGTCCATAAAATACTTCATATTGGAATACATACAGTGTTCGTGTTGTATTTAGATTTTTGAAAAATAGTGGTTCTTAACTATTTTTTAATTCTGTGTATTTTTGATAATTCGTTTTTATTATAATCAATTTAATAAAACTCATAGTTAAAGACTCGCGTATAAAATGTTGATGAGGCCATTACAAGAAGCTAATTTTGTTGATTTTACATAATCACCCAAATTTAAATTTATTTGCTTTTAAGACTAAATAATCCCATATTTGTAATCGTTAAACACACAAAATCAATTTATTACATTTAATACTTTTTTTCAATATAAGTTAGAATATACGAGAACATGTATTATATATTCTTACTAAGCCAGTATATTTAGCCAAGCTAAGTTACGTTAAAATATAATTTTGAAGAAGTCATGAAGCTGAAATAGGTATCAAAAATAATTGTAGAACTAAAATGCAATGCTATTTTTACATAATTATAATGAAGCTCTTACCAAGTAAATGACTATTCAACTAAAAATAGTTTTTTTCATATAATCGTAAATTCACTTATATTATGGTCGTTTTGAGCATTTATGTCATGAATAAAAATAGATTCACAATTCGTCATAAGATACAATAAAAGGCTTGTGCTCAATTCCTATTTCCCATCGAATTCAATATTTTATCTAATATTGATTCATATAAAGAAGAAGATATATTAGAAGAAACCCTTCGTAACTTCATGAAAGGTTTATTAACACCTTAATAACGCCAAACTTAATTTTATTTTAATATACAAACGTGTTTACAAAATTAAATATACTTGATGACATGTAGAAAGTACAGATGAAACAATCTTTGTATGAAGTTTTGTCAAAGATTGTTTGATTTGATTCTCAGTAGAATACATAAATAATCATACTTGTTTCTAAATTTGTTTTGACGTATGAAGCCAGCTGCACTAAATTTTCGTAGCAATCGTCAACCTTAATTTTCTTCTTAACAAAATATTGAATTGTTAAATTACATTTGAGGTGAAATATTGAAACATAATCATTTTTTTTATTCATAATAGTCGAGGTTTCTACTGTAGTTTATATTGATTCAATTTATTACTTTTTCTTAACGACGGTGTTATTTAGAGCATATATTATATTTTAATGTATAACTAAGTGTATATATTCCATATTAGTTAATATTAAAAAAAACACGAACCTTCCCTTTTAAAGAATGATAAGAATTTATGTTTGTAATTTCTGTGATTTTTACGGTAACTTTATAAAGAATACTAAAAATGATATCTTTGTTATTTTACTGGTTGTATCACTCAATTAACAGCCAGTGAAATGGCATAGTTGTCGATTTTAATTTTATATTGAGGTTGGTTTGTTGGAAAAGGAGTTATTATAAATAATTTATTATATTCCGCAGAAAACTATTCATTTTTATTAAAATTCAAATATCACTCGATTTTTTCAAATGCTCAGATTATTCGTTATTCGGACAACCTTCATCATCAATTAGTCCGGATAATTGAGGTTCTACTGTACGTTAAGAAGAGTCTACCGTTTGAAAGTTATCGACTGACTGATTTTTTATAGCTTTTTTGTTACTTTAAAGAAAATATTTTGATTTCACTTGCGTATTTACAAACATTCAAACTAAATCGAAGTTCATGTTTTGACTACTCCTACACTAGTTTATATAAAGCGATGTAGTTAAGTCGATGCAGACCGTTCTATCTTTCTATTTTGATAAATTTATTTTTAAAATATACAAGTTTCTGACAGTATCACTGATATACTTTGAACACAGAAGACTTAATAAACTTTATCGTTGCGTAAATAAATCCGTTTCTCAGTAACTTCGGATATTATTTTCTGATGTTACTGATATAAAATGTTGTCTTTTTTATTAAAAACACTTTTTAATGAGACACATATTCTTAAAATATTTAGTAGAATAAATGATGTTGTGTACAAACTCATATAATATAGCTACCTAAATGTTTTTATACGATAAATAATGTAGATAGATTTTTTATTTGGCCGCTGTTTCACGCCTGTCTTTAAAAATTGTCCGCTCACTAGGTCATTACTCTTACAAAAAATGTCGTGTTATTTTTTATATTTTCGATTAGAACTTTAATTTTAAGGCCATTTTTAAAAGTTGAAACATTTATTTAAATGTATATTTTTTTAAATTCATTCATTTACCAGGAAACATGCTGTACCGTAAACAGTACTGTAAATTTAAAAAAAAATGACAAAAAACACTCAAATTCTCGAACGTAAATATTTTAAAAATAATTAATTTTTATCCTCAAATTTAAGCACATCTAAACAATATTTGGAATAAGGCAAATTAGTGTTTCAATATTTTTCTAATTGAAAATTTTAAATTATCTTCCGTGACGGTACAAAAAGATTTTTTCAATTGATTTATCGATTTCTGTTCGAAGGTATGGGTGTTTGTGATGTTTAAGTATTCCTTTCCACCCTTCCAATCCTACAATAACGCTACGTAGAGAAAGTGATTAGTTGAATGCTAGTTCTGTCCTAATTTCATCCTTCTATTAATACTATTTTAGAAAAAAAGTTAAGTGTGAGAAGAAGTTTTTCTTATTTTAAGTTTCCGCATTGGGTGGAGTTTTTTTTTCTGTAAAACGAGAAATAATTCTTACATATTTTTTGGTTTTGAATCATACGCAACTACCATTTTAAAGCGCTTGCATAGACAGTCCGCAATTGTTTATGTGCGGATTTTTTTGAAAGACATACCATAAAGAGCAAATCTAAAATTTTATCTTTCATTTTTCCACATTGAATCGAAATATTATGTAATTCAATCGAAAAAAACACTCAAAGGTACCAATGGTAGTTTAAAGCTTTCTTTGTTAATATGAAGATTTTTTTTCATTAAAAAAACTATCTTAAACGATTATTAATTATCAACCGAAAATAAATAGTCACAATAACTCCTTTAAAATCTATGCATAAATCGTAACTGGCGTTCGAGATATGTGTGTCAATAGTCTTCACTCGTAGACGAGTAAAATTTTAATGACATATTTTTTTATATGCCCCCTAATATAAATAGTTAAAAAAATATATTAAATAACTTACCCTAAATTTTATGAAATACTAACTTGCTCATTTTATGTCCTAAGCCAAGGTTACGCGTTGAAGAATCAATAGGCCCTAAAACTTTCCCCCGTACGAGAAATGTTCTTATTTTATGTTTTCAATATATTTTTATATTTACGGCATAGTCTTAGCGTAATAACAGTAAAAAATGTTATGTACAATGTTGAAAAGCCTTGAAAGTTTCAGATCTTTTTTTCAATCCATGTTGTTTTATACTATTTATTTATATTAAAATAAATCGTTTTGGCATACTTTGACTTACTTACGTTAAAATATAATATTTGTTCTTTTAAGTGACCCGCGTTATTTCAAAACCGTGTAAAAAAAGAGTAGAGTGTACGTGAATGTTTTTAAAGCGTGCATGCGATATTTTTATAAAATTTGTCTACCAAATATTGTCTTTAGATTTAATTTAAATTGTATATAGGTTCTCTTATCTTTACCAACTTAATAAAAATGCAATATGTAACACAATTTTTACTTTATAAGATGACAAAAGTATATTTTGTCAAAATAACGTATAGTCAGTAATTGTCTAGTTTTCTACAATTTCATGTCTCAAAAAGTACAAGTTTTCTTCTTCTTCTTTGGCCATGTTTGCTCCCTATGTGGAGCATATGGCCGCCACGTGGCACCTCCATGTTTCCCTGTCTCCTGCCAATTGCTTTGCTTCCTCCCATGACATGCCAGCATCCCTCAGTTCCGCCGAGTACATCCTATGGATAGTACCCGACGGACGTCCGGGACGCCGGAATCCCACCGGTCGAAAGAAAAGGCAGGCAGGATTGAGGCTTTCCGGAGGCATCCGCAGCACGTGACCCAGCCAGTTCCAACGTCTCTCCATAACCACTGACGTGACAGGACGCTGTCTTGTACGCTCCCTTATCTCTGAATTCCTCACAAAATCAAACCACCTAACCCCCATTATCCGACGCAAGCATCTGTTCTCGAAGCTCAGTATACGGTTTTTATGAGTCTTCGTCAGGTGCCATGATTCGCAACCGTAAAGCAGTACCGTCAGAATGCAAGCGTTGAATAAGTGGCATTTGGTTTTAATCGAGTAATCAAATCGAATAGTTAATTAATTCAACTCAATGCGGACTGTCTGAGACACACAGCTGTACTCGATTAAAACCAAATGCCACTTATACAAGTTTTCAGGATACACATAAATGTACTTTGTTCTACTAATATCGCTATCGATTTTAAACACCACTGAAATGGTTTTGTCTTCAATATCTTTAAGAAAACTAATAAGGAAGGAACCAAAGACGTTTCCACCCATGCCGCTCATTAGCGAACTATTTTTTGCCATCGTTTTTGTATTAAGTTAAATAAAGAATGAAATTTAACTTTTTTGGGATACAAGTTCAAGGAATACGTGTGTATTAAATTCTGAATTCATTAAATAAAAAAACTCAAAGTCGAGATACGGTATTGTAGAAAATTAACGACGATATACATATGACATAAGACTGATACGATGGTATTTCGAATAACATAACATGTTATGAAGTAAAATAAAAATAAAAAATACACATTTCTTCTAAATAAAGGTTACAAACAACAATATTTTACAATCTTCGTATATTTAGCAACATGTTCTTACCTTATTGTGTGTTTTCATTGTCTCTATTTTGCTTATTCATATTCATAGGCAGGTTGTATTTTATAATCCCTTGAATAGCATGTATATTTCTGTTACATGTAGCATTTAGTCAAAAATAATCCTACGTGTGTTTTTCATAATTATCTTTATAAAACTGTTTCCCAAAAAACAAATTTTAAATTTAAATCCAACACAACTGTCAACACAACATTTCTGTAGGCTTAAAATAAAATGCCCGCAACACCCACAGATTAATAAATGTTGGACTTTGTAAAAAAAAAAAAAAAAATTCACGTATAAAACAACTCTTATTTTATTGTGCTTAGGCTATACGTGTAAGTATTTAATTCTCATTAAAATTGGCATTCATTTTTTGTACATATTAGTAAAATTCTTTATAATCATAAATATGAAACGAAAATGCTTTTTTTATTTCAATAAATTTTACGGTATCTTCTTAAAAGAAAAGGTGTCTGTTGAAGACAAACAGAACTTTGAAGTGAATAAATGAACACTTCAAAAATATTAAAGTCTCATCAGATAATTTATTTTCTTACAGACATAATCGATAGACACACTCAACTCTTTTTTAAATAGTAGATACGTTCCACAATACAACCGCTCGTCCAACAGAAGATAAGCATAGAAAAAATTAGTTAAAAGAGAAATCGCTTTATAATACTACTGCCTACAAACTGTTTTCATGATTGAGTAGAATAAAAAGGTGTTTAAACATCTCACACGTCCATGCCTTTGGATTTGGATTTGAATAAAATATATGAAGCTGTTGTTTAAAAAACGCCGTATACACGGAAACTCAAAACTTTTATTGAGTTTTATGTATCTGTATAAAAATAATTCATAAAATAATCAATATTTATTAATGTTTTTTTTGATAAAATATTCTTATAGAAAGTGAATAAATACATCGTTTGTTATGGGAATTTTCATTAAAATTTTAAATTATAATTTAACCACTTAAATGGTATTTACTAACAATTCTTCGTGAAAATACATAACGTATATAAAAATAATAACAAATAGCACCGATCAAAGAAGTAATTTGTGTATAAACAAATATTTACATTTATCGTGATAATGATATGTTTCGCTCAACTGAATTTGGAAATGAGATCAGTTAAAAATGTTCAATCACTGAGCGAAACTGGCCATCTTTTTTATATAAACATATTATTTATTTTATAATTATGTTCAAAGCATTTGTATCGTAACTTATAAAATTTATATAACGCAGTAAGACCCAATTTTTGCTGTTTAATAATGTTTGTATTAAATATAGGACGGAAATAAATGTGACACTTTCTAAGAAGTAGAACAAGACATCTATTGATTTTTAGTATGTCTCTCAAGAAAATTATGTTTAGAAGAAAACTTAGCATCGTAAATTCTTTGAACGCGTGGACAGTGAAAAGGAAAGGAATCGGATAATAAATAGTAGGTATTTAATTATCAAAATTTTCTCATCGTAATTCTTTACATTATTTCAGCTGAATGCCAAAACTTTCGACATTCCTTAAATATTTTTCTCAATAACAAAAAAAAATAGAATACAAATTAAAAACTCATTTTTTCTTCTGTATCTTTAAATCAATACTAAGTCGTTAGAAAAATTACCACTGTAATGTAATTAACTAAGTATTATAAATCAACAGTTAAATTGAGCAAAAAATTAAATTAAAAAATACTTCATTCAAAGAATTACTTCGTGTTTTATTTCATTTATGCCGATCATGATAACAAAATACACAGCAATTTTAGCTGCGTATCAAATATACCATTATGATGCGCAGTAGTTAAGACTTCTCCATTTGGTACTACTGCAGATACTATTTGCTTAGTCTTCTATGCCGAATGTCTTAAACGCCAGAAAAAAACCTGGATACAATTTCTTTCAACTTTTACGAAGCTTACGTGTGATTTCTATTATTCTTGAGAATTTCAAACTTTATTTTTTTGGTGAGAATCTGAAAAGTCTTCAATATGAATTGTTTCTTTGTATATATTAGTGACCAAGTTTTTCAGATGTGTTACTGTAAAACATATCTTTATTAAATCAACATATTTTGTGTGGACGTTAGTAACTTTCTAAGTAGAAATACTGTTTTATATTGTTTGTATAATGATATCTTAGTTTTCATTACATTTTTTTTTCTAAAATTTGAAAACGATTTTCTATTTTTAAGAAAAAATATATAAAAAACTTAGTACAACTTTATACCACAAGTGAATAAAATATTCAAATTATTTGCTAAGCTTAAAATTTTCGAACTATTTAGATAGATACAAAGCATAGAACGTATGTTGTCAGTTGAACGTGTTTCAACAAGAACTAAATAAATCTAAATGTATTTAATTGATATTTAATAATAATAACTTATGTAAACCTAAAGCGTTGCATTTCCTACGCTGCATTGCAGTATAGATGGCGCTTTATTCTATTGTCTAATAAATGTTACAAGAAACGAATAGTGTATAAATAAATGGAAGAGGCCAACAGTTCTCCATTTGTATTTTCAATTTTGCGCTTTGAAGTATTACGTAAAAAAGTCCAACGCTCAGACCAAACATACAATACATAAAAGATGAACGATTATATTTGTTTCACCAAAAATGGTCATAAATTATTTTTGTACTCACTAAATATCCTTTTTAGTAATATAGTTTTTTAGTTTTCAATTAAATGTATCCTTCTTTTACCACGCTGCAATAAACGTGACTAAATATTTGATTCCAATCCGGCAATATTTAGCGGAATTCAGAATGAATCTCGTATTTGTATCACGGTTTTTAAAAATTACGTTGTACAATTTGACTTATGTTCTTAACTTTACTATGAAATTTGTAAGTAAGAAAAACAGACTTCAAGTTTTCTGGTCAAATTTAAAGGGAAAGTGTTTACAGATTTAATTCTTTAAATAACTTTCTGCAAAAAACTAGCTAAATTATGTATTATCATAAAAAAATACTAATAATGTTGGTGTCAACTTGAAATTTCCGTTACAAAGACTTGTAAGACCACGCGTTGCACTTACATCTTAGTGTACGGTCTCTGTGGCAGCGTTTTAAGTGGCCCCAAGGGCATCGTCCATATCAAACATGTGCTTCGTGAATGCAAGTGTCCTGAGTGTCAAGAGAGTGTTTGGAATGCACGCTGGATGTCCACACCACGTCCACAGACGTCATGCAAATCTGTGCCACTTTAAGGCACTCATTAGGGCGCTTAAAATTTCCACACTTTGGTGACGTGTGTTTTTTTATGCACATTAGGCCTAAGGAACATACGTCACCTAATCCTGGACGACGGTGCTAACACCTAATAGAAGGTTGGCATGACAGTTGACCTTTTCCTTGTTTTCCTGCACTCTAGAAAAAGTTACAGTTGGATTCGGAAAGGAACGCATAAAAAAATTAACCCATTCTCAACGAAATCGTGCTCTTTCTTGATTTCTTACCATGTGCACTCTCAATTTTTAGCATATAAACACCTACATCAATTAAAAACATTAACACCCAACTTTTCAATAGTTAACCACCCACTCGTTTGGAACATGGATTCTTGATGAAATAACTACTATTAAAAAAAATACTAATAAAAAGTACTGCCACAAAGAACACACCAAACAGGAATTTCAATGTGCAAAGTGATAATATTGTAACTAAAATTAATACATTATCTTTACGCTGAAGGAAAATTAAGTGATTATATTGCAATTTACAATGATTTGCAACATAACATCAATAAGTTTTACTGGATAAAGAGATACGGCAAATTGAATGACTGAATTGACTCACCTTTCCGGAGTTGAGTAATTCCTAATGTCTTTGCAGTCGGCCTCGGTAAAATTTTCACGGGCAATATTTGTGGCTGCCCCTGAACCGATTATTGATTAGGTCGGCACTCATTGCCTAAAAGAAAAACTCTACTAGGAATGTTAGGAGTTGGTTCTACACCGCTAAAATATTACTGTACTATTGTTTACTTATGGATTCCGTAATAACATAATATTACAGCAGGAGTATAAGGTTATGAAAGCTTACTTGTAAATAAAATAGGGTTATTTGTGTATTACAAAAGATACAACAATAGTGTCTGGTTTTATTTAGGTTATTTTAATCTCATTATGAGGCGGTATTTATCGTTATCACAGATTTCAACAACTTAATAATTGTAGTTATACAAAATAATTTCTGCTTATTTAAAAAAAAAAATACTCATTTGTACTATGTATGTAATTGTACTTTTATTTAATACGGTCAGGACCGGTTTTTCTCATGACATTCTCACATGACGCTCATTATACAAAACAAAACAAAAAATGTAGGGTGTAACAAACAATTGGTATTGAAAGGAATTTACAAAGAAAGGTACCCAATATGAATAAGTGACACTAAAGTGACTCAAATTAAATTGTTTATTACCTCCTTAACATAAATTCAAAACTCATCATAGAATAATTTAGCGAATATGAAGACTAACGATAAATTTTAACGTAATTATTATCTGGGATTTTTTTACAAAATAATTTATAATATTACATTTATAAAATTAATAACTAAACGACGATTTAACTACATCAGAGTAACGCAGTCAAGTAGTAGATTTTTTCAAAACCAGCAGCCATGGAGACTATAAAAAAGAATTTTACAAACCAAATCAATTTTTTCAGACAAAAGAATAAAAAATATAAAAAAAAGAATATTAAACGTAGGTTAGTGCAAGGGATAAAGTAAACAAGAAGACGCAAAGATAATTAGCTTAATCAATAGATTTTCCAGACAGACCGGTCCTGACAACTGATCAATATTAAATAAAAGTAGAATTAGTATAAATGAGTATTTTATTTGGATACAATACTTTTCCGCTAAGTATTGGTGAACACCATAAAAGTAATTTATACTTATTAATAAACAACTACCAATAAAGCTCGTATAAATTGAGTTATTTCAAACCAAATGTAAAAAAAGTAATCATAGAATGTGTACGCGAGGTAATTGCTAATACAAACTTGACAGCGTATTACTATCAACTCGTGAATTTACCCTTAACAAAACAATATCGTTATTGAAGGAAATAATATCATTTTGCAATTTGCGTATGCCTTCTGATTGGTTGCGATTGATTTGATCAGCGATGATACGTTTTACTACAGCGTGGAATGAGTTGTGTTTGAAAAAATATATCAAAGCTAATATATTATAAAACAATCTTTTATTTATTGAAACATATCAATAAAGAGTTATTAGAATAATATGGCAAGAATATCATAGTATTTTGCAGTAATGCATTGACTGAAATGTGAAATCTTAAAAGGAATTTTGTCATTTCTATAGTACAAAATAATTCATACTTACAACGGTTCTGATATTTAAGCTATCAACAATAACAAAAGAAAGAGACGCAAAATCGTTGAACACAACAAAAAATTACGGCTTACAATATAGTGTACAAGGTTTTTTGGACAATATGTCTTATATAAATTAAGTTGAAAAATAAAATACTTAATGACATTGTAAGCACTATTATGAGTGACGTTTCAAAGTATTTTTACGTCGAAGGAGCGTGTAAATTAATTCAATCAATCTGATAAGTATCGATTCGGCATTATTTAGCGGTAAGTAGAATAATTCAATTTTCGTTTTTATTTGTGATATTTTTCTGTATGTACGTATTTTCTTATTATATATTTTGTATACATACGTGTATGTATATCGACTGTGGAAAGGAAAAATGACGTAATTACACATAGAAAATTTTACAGGAGACACAACATACGTTTTTTAATGATTTCGAGCCTAAGGAAAATTATGAAATATACACAAAGCCTGATTTTTAATTATATTAATTTAATAACTTGCTTAAAAAAATGTTTTTTTTCAGTCTATCTTTTGAGATGCTCACCTTATTTTCAAACTTAAAAGATAAATTTAGATACAAATATGGCATGTTCAGCTTACATCCCTTTGATAGAACGTGTATCAAGTTGCAATTACATACGACTATCAAAAAAAGCTGTTTTAAAAAAACGGTGGGTTACGTCCCTTTGCCTTTCTAATGTCGATATTATATTTATATGAATTCAATAACAGATATGAAAACATACTAATGCAAAGATTTACAATGTATCACTTGTCATACCCACAAAATTTACGTAGTATAATTCACTCGTCACTCGAGATAGACTCGAGGTAAATTAACATCACTAACACCAATGTCTTAAGTCTCAAAATCTAAATTTTAAATTATCTAAATTTTATATTGACAATACCGGGAAACGAACCAAGATCCGCCTGTTTGGCAGAGCAAGCTCCACCCAACTCCATCACAATCATTTTAATATTAACTGAAGCTTTTTTTAAACAATTGTTTCAACGCCCCTTATGAAATTTCAAGCAAACAGTATTTTTTAAATCCATTTTAAAAATTACGTTACTCTCTATAAAAAAGTATTTCATGAATACAAGAAAAAGTTCATTCATTTAAAAATATTATATACTCCATTACTGATCAAATCAGTCTTCTTTTTTCTTTCTTATAAATTAAATCTCACTTATTGTAATTGTAGGGTTTCCTTTTTATAGCCATGTACGATAGTAATCCATAACGTGACAAAAACAGTTTTAACAGGAAACAAACTGAAATTAAAGAAAAAAAAATATTTCCGAAGAATAAAAATCGTACCTAATTACGGCAGCGTTCACAACCCCGTAACGACCTTAATTTTTTTCAAAGGTCATTGCATTAAATAAAATATTAAGTGGAAGTTACATTTTTTTATTACCAAAAAATACTTTACAAGCAAAATGAGAAGCATTTTGCATTAATTCATAGAAGCAACCGAATACAATGACCACAGCTATTTTTTATTTTTTTATGTTTAATAGAACAAATAATTGTCTTGAACATTTATGAATGCATATAGTTTTCATAAAACACATGATATACAAACTAATAATACTTGCGTCCGCTTTTGCTTAATGATCAGAACAGGTTTCGCTTAACAAGTGTGTATATAAATCAGATGAAAACAAAACAAACTGAGCCAGTTATGCAAATAAATTACGATTGATTGTCGGGAACAATTCACTTTCGTTTAAAAACATTATTCCAATGATATCAATATTTTTACGGAGTACGCTTTCATGGAATAAGTAAACTTTTGATTCTGGAGTTTTTCTTCTGATTTATATACACACTTCTAACAGCTTGATCTTAGACCAGGGGTGGGGAACCTTTTCATTTATAAAAGCCACATTCATTTATCTAATTCAACATAAGGCCGCAGTCAAGAAAACGTTGACACCCCACCCCATCTTTATTTCGACTGTCGAACATATAATGGGTTGATTACGTTCATTTTCGAAACGCTTGCGTATAATTTTTGATCAAAGTGAATATTTCAATCAAGTCAAAAGGCCGCATCAGAATAATCAAAAGGCCGCAAATTCCCTTCCACTGTCCTAGACCATAGTTCACAAAAAAATACCATTCAAATATCGCCATTCTTTTCAGAGATAGTTTGATCGAAACCTTAAATATCTTCTGATGGATTAGAACATACATCCAAACAACATACACTAATATCAGGGTCGTACATTCAGGGTGTGCAAGGTGTACGCCGAACACTCGAAACATACGCCCGCAAAATCTAGCACATAAAGTAATATATTTTAAATATATTTTTTTGCGCGGTAGTACCTATAACGTATTTGAAAAGGCGAGCGTTGTCCCAAGCGCACGACCTGCCTTCTTATACGAATGCATACAGTCGCGCAGTCTAGGTACGCGTAGCGAGGAGCGAATATTTTTGTACTCAACTTTAAGGTCCGAAGTCGTCCTCTTTCTTGAAAGCTCACACGTCATGTATGAAGTTTCTCACACACATGCGGATACATACATACACACATACAGTATACAAATTGTTTTTAAACAAAGAGAGTCATTTTCGTGATGCTAAGTTCGTTCTAAAATTGACAATTTTATACGATATAAGATCTATGGAGGGTCGTCGAGCAGGACTGCTCTGGGTCTAAAACGATTCTCAGGCAGTGTCTCGTCATAGTTGTGGAGATCAGAGATCGTTGGGTTAGAATGTTTTCCTACCTCGCTGTGAAACTTTTGTGATATTTCACGAACGAACTCGCGGATGGTAGGTATTTTCAAGTCTCTGTGAAGCAGCGAGTTACGCACGTACCACGGGGCGTTACATAATGCATATGGAGTTCCCGTGAACTTCTTATCTCTGTAGTGATCGCGCCCTTCCGTCTGCGAACGACGGTAAGGGGATGCAATTTACAATTTTTCAAAATCTTTATCGATGAAGGAGACTGGAAGAACTTTGACGCTGGCGCGTCCTGGTACTTGAAGCTCCATAAATTTGATATCCAAAAAAAAAATGAAGTTTCTCGAGCGTTCTTTCGAAAATTTCACGTCTACTTTTGTATTAGATTAACAGGTCATTTTTTTCATTTATATTATTATGGCGTGATATAATTTATTACTAATATTTATACTTCTTTATTTTATTTTACCCTTATAATTACAAATAGTTTTCAAAACATTTTCATATATATTTTTTCAATCTATTTCCGCTCCCAGTGTGGAGTATATGTCTTCCGAATAGAGGTATTTTGATACATTTTTTGGACGAGAACTGCTTGTGATTCAGTAAGTCAAACTTTTTTCATCTACCTAATTGTTTTGTTTAGTTTTTTTTTTATTTTCATACACAGCACACCCAAAGCTAACACTCACCGTCCGCCACTGACTGATATAGGACATACTCGACAAAAAAGGGAAAACACTTAATATATCGTCCGCTTAAAACAGAAAGACATTCATAACAATAATTGATAAAGTTGTAAAGGTGTTTTTAAGTATTACGTATGTCAGTTATAATGACAATAATTCAACCTTTCATTATAAAAACATTTGAAGCATTAATGTCTAGACGCCATTACACAAAAGACATCCACTCAAACACTTTGAAAATCGATATTTCATTTCCTCACTCAAAAACGAAAGGCACTTAAACGAAAAATGCTCCGAAGAAAACCCAATGTGACCCTTGGGGTATTGGGTTTTCCGTCGGGTAAAATTGAGTGCGCTGTCAGGTGGACATACGATCTTTTCAATCCCGGATTGATTTCAGCGCCCGAAAATGTGTTATTGTTTGAAGTTTTTCGATCGATTATCTGTCTTTTTGTTTGTGAATTCTTCCATCGTTATCGTGCAATACCTCAGGTGCCACATTGTCACACATTTTTTAATATTTATATTTTACTATGATAAATATTGCAAGACTTCATTGTATAATTAAATGATAGTTATTTAGAACGATAAAATAACGGATAGTATAATACAAGGATTGTTATAAAGAAATCAATGCAGAAAATAGCTTTATCACAACCAGAAATCGATAAATTGATTTTTAAAAAATAATCGTATTGGTACTGGGAGTCGAGCCCGTGAGATTCGCCAAGGAAGCCGACGCAGTGACATGAACTTATCACTGTCCCTGGATCACTTGTTGTCACAATATTATCATGAAAAATCGAACGCTCAAAAGCGAAATTGAACCAATTTTATCGATTGTGTGTTTACAAATGTTACTGATGAATTTCAAATTAATTTGATGTTCGCAAAAGTTAAAAAATACGCGTTAATCTCTTAGTGTTGTTACTTTACGAAGTGATGACTAAAGCAACTAAACACATTTAGCTTTACAGTAATATTTACATGTTCGTCTTTTTCGATTAGGCATGTAATATTATTCCTCATCGAGGTATTTTCCAATGAACTTTTCACACTATATTGAGTAAATGTCAGTTATACAATGCTTAGTAATCTAACACTTTGGCTATTTTTGTAATATCAAACATCTATTCAGTAAGGATACACTTATATCTTAAGAGTATTAGTATGAAGTAAGTAAAAAGTATTTTAATAATATGTAAATAATAAATAAACCAATTACAAGCGGTTAATCTAAATAAAGAATATTAAGTATCAATCAATAATAATTAGTGACATAGCAAAATAAATTATTGTTAAAAGCTTTTAAGCAGTGGCGGCAGGTCGATGTGGCATTGGATCAATGCACCCCTTGTATATGCAGGGGCGTTTATATTTCATGAAATAATATTCAAACATAACATTTATACCATTCACTCATTTTAAATTCTTTATGTATTTATTGTCTAAAATAAAATAAAATAAAATGTTCTAAAATATTTATTATGGACAATAAAATACATGAAGAATTTAAAATCATAAACAAGAGGTGCATTGATCCAACGCCACATTGACCGGCCGCCACTGCTCTTTGGTAAATTGAGTGTGAGAATATTTACTAGGCCCGGTCGCCAGAGGATATCTGAAATGTTTTATTAACATATCAAAAACGCATATCAATCAAACAAGAAAAATAATATAAAAATATATTGTTATTTGTTGATAAATAAACGTACGTTAATGTAACGAATAAAACAAAGGCGAAAATTTATATTCGGTTATTTATTTATCTTTTTTTTTTCAAAAAGTCGTTAACCTATTATGTATAATTTATAGAGGAATTTCTCGGTTTGTAAAGTGTATATAGACGTTTACCGTATTAACCTAGTTGTCTTACTTCATATATCTAAAACAAATAACAGTCACTACCGCAACTGCTTGCCAAAGACATTTTTGTCAGTTACTTAAATCTTGGCAGAGTGCTAAATGAAACCCGTAAATCAATATGAATAAGTAGAAATATATGAAAATACTACATCTAAACATAAAATATATTTCAAAGTGTCTACCGCATAGGCTGATCGGACCATATCTCTGGGCCGGATCTGAGACTTAAAATATTAAATATGTTGAAATGGGATGACGAGTGGAAGATAGTTTCATATTTTTATCAAGATAATAATAAATTACTAGTCTCATTCTTCATAACATATAGTATTTAAGGTATCGTGTTTTAAAACAAAGGAAAATTAACGAATTTTTTGAACTGTGGGATCGAAAAAAAATGAGTACTATCTAAGTATCTGGAAAATGTAAGTCTTAAAGCAAAGAAAGATTTCTGATGAACATGGAGTGCCATCACGTTGTTTATCTTGGGCACATATTACCCCATAAAATTACGTTAGAACAGGGGATCCCTACCGGTGAGGAATTTCAGGGTTCCAATGGAGTGTTTCGTTGAATCGCAATAAATATGATGTTTTTTGTAAAGTTCTTTGAAAGTATTATTTCAAGTACAACATGACATGTTAATTATTTTTTATAAAACCATTTCACATGTACATGGATGACATTTTTAAATGTTTTGTATTTCTATTGAAATCTTCCTTAGATAGAAATATGCTTCGGTAATTTCAATTTTCGAATAAATCTTTTGAGTTGGATAATCTTAGGTAAGGGAAGAATTATATTCTGAACAATGTTGCCAGGGGGGATTTGAGCAAAAAATATCGGACGTTAGCACGTTAGAATAAAACATTTTTGCAAATATGAAAAAATATTTAAAGTTTTAGAGGAATTGGGCATTGTTATGTATTAAAGCCATATTCTGTAACTTATTTTTTAATTATTTTACAAATACATAAGACACTGTATTAAAAGTACAAATATGTATTTATAGAATAGAACAACTGTGGCCAAAACATCGAACGCGGTTAACTGGTCGACCGCGTAGCCGTTCCAAATCGCCCGCCTGATAATTAGAAACAAGAATTAAGAGTGTCTTTTATCATCTTTCCATTTTGTTTCCCTTTCATACACATTATATTAAGCTTTGAATTACTTCACTTTTTATGATAACTTAGTACAGGCGGTGATAGTAAACCGATACGACTAATTTCAGTTTTTAATTTAATTAAACGTAAATAGTTTTTAATTATTCCTTTAAATGGCAGTCCATTTTTTGTAGTAACATAAAATGTAGATATAATAAATTCAAAACGGAGAAAAACTCTAATATAATCAGTTTTAATTTAAGATATGATCAACAGCTCTATTTTTTTTAGTTCAATACCGGCTATCAATTCATTATTTAAAGTGTTATTATTTAATTATTCAATGTATTCATAAAACGAATCGATAATATTTTTACATTGTTGAATGATAATTCAATTAATCAATAATTTTTTTGCGCATTAACTTTAACAAATGCGTAACTTGAAAATTAAATGATAAATTATCATTACTGTGATATATTTAATTGCTCTATTGTACTCCAAAAATACCAGTCATGCAATCTATTTTAACATAGCATTTTGTGTTTGTTACAAGTGTATGTTTATTGAATTTACAGGTATACCATACGTAGACACCGTGTGATCTACTTACCGCCTTAGGGAAATATCTACAATAGGTCTACCGGTAGATGGGTAGCTACAAAATAGGGATTGCAATACCGGACGAATATAAATATCAGTACCGGTATTACACATGTCAAGTATTACGACAATACATAAACAAGAGCAAAAATCACAACAGTAAAAATCATTGTGGAAAACTCTCAAATATAACTTACTGTAATCACAAATTCGATAATAGGGGCATATATTACAAGGAACTACGCGTGACAGAACGCAATGTAAGAAATCTTAATTTTACCCATTTACCAAAACCGTTACTTTTCATTTTAAAATAAGGTATTTATTTCTGTGTTGAAAAATAGCGGAATACCAAAATCTCGGATACGCTTATATCGGCTTTTCAATCCCTATTTTAAAGTTACAGGCAAGTAAATGGGAAGATAAGAATCTTCATACTGAAGCTAGTTAAAGGCATGTTAATTTGATATCTATTTATAGACCAATTTCGAGTTTAAATTGTGATTGTAAAACGTTTTGTTCAATTTAATACTTTAAATTACCGCTAGACATTGTTAACATATGCATAACAAAGCGTGACTTTTTATAATCCTACTGTCGATATTCACTAAAAGTCGTATTTGAAGTTGGTAGGCCTTCCATAATGCATTATATCAATCAGCGAGTTGCAAAAAACACTCTAGAACCTTTTTTTAGTTTTCAGTGAATTACGAAAAACTGCTGTGCATACATACCTATCTATATTCCTATTTTTTAGCACATGCGATATATCCTTTTAATTTGATTTAAAAAAAAAATGAAACTCAGTTCTCAAACAGTGTTTTTTACAAATCTCCCAATTTTTTAAAATGATTTGCCACACTAAATAGAATGCAATTTTAAGCTCTTAATTTTTAAACAAAATCGTCCAGAGGAAAAAAAAAGATATGTTACTACTATTCAAGTGGTAAAACTTTTTGGTTTCCACACGAATGGCTTAAAAAAAAATTAGTTTTCCCGATTTAGTGTGATTGAAACAAAAAGTGATTTATGTTTTTTTTTTAAATATACATAAGATTTTATAGAAAGTTTATAAAAAACTGTCTCGTTGAGAAAGCGGTCGACTAACAACTAGTCATCCCCGGTTTCAAAATAGCAAGGGAGCAACTGAATTACATATTGTCGGTTTAATAGGAGGTTGATAAACAATACGGTTAAAAAATAACAACGCCTTTTCTCTTTTCTTCATTGTAGTAAGAAATGGCATAAAAAGCATGTAAGTATATAAAGTCATAAGTGAGTATATAAATAAAAAGTCTTGTCTATTTTTTACCCACTAAGTGACGAGTACTAATCGTGAACGGTCAAGCTACGCCATCTCTACGTCTCATTTATTGGTTGACACTCTAGTGCCAACTCCGCAAAAACACTTCCTGAAATATCTACACCAGGGAGGATGGGTTACGAAGGTTGAGGAATAAATTAACAGAGGAATAAAACCAAGCTTTAAATACCCCCTAACCTTCTCACGAATCGGATTATTTTCCTGTGGGACATTCCAAAAAGTACGCTCTACGACTGACCTTAAGGTCAAGCCGAAAGGGAATTGGACGAATTATGGGAACCCTGCTTTATATTCAAGTAATCAGAAACGACTAGTATCCCTGCTTTTAGGAAATTAAAACTAAAAATGAAAGTAATCACGGATTTTGTGCGTTAACTGATTTTTCCATTTATTCTAGAATTAATGGTTCAAGTGATAAAACAAAATATTTGCGCAATCATGATAACTTTTTTTGAATCAATCGTTTATCGTCTACGCTTATGGTCAGTAAAAGTATATTTTGCGTCAATCGCAAGTAATATTCAAACATTTTATTAAAAAAATAACTGTCTCAATTAGGGGTGGTAATTTCAGGCTTCCGCTTACAAGATGGCGTGACGTGATGCCGTCATTTTATAGTTTTTTTTTAATAATTTAATTAAATACCAAATCACTCAATCCGGTTGTTTTTTTTATTTCAAAATACTTTTAAATTAAATATTAAATAAAAGCTGAAATAACAATGCGATCGCTAACGTTGGAGTTTTTTTTATCAGATTTTTGGGTGCAGGATTTTGTCTTTAAGCCTTAAGTGACGTATGTTTTAGACCCCACTCATGTATCATGTACCTAAACCTAAAATACCTACACCGTATTTTATTCAGAAAAACACTGAAACTTTGTAGAAGCTTAAACCCAAGAAGTTCATTCAGCGCGGTAATAATCAAGTTGGAATTTTTAAATCCTTGTAAGTTGTACAAAAAACATCAATTTATCGCATCAAATATAAACTATTGTGTGTTGGGTTTTATAATATTTCAATATGCTTTTAAAAAAATAATTCTTGGAACACTCACAGAAAAGTAAATTTATTCAACATATGGTGATATTATTAAGACAGATTTAACCAAAATATAAATATTTGACTTACTTTGATATTTGTATACAAAAACATATTTGTTTGTAATAATATTTTCACATTAATTTTGCGTGAAAGTGATAGCTTCCATAGATATTATATAATAACCTAATATTATATATATTTTATACCAATCAATTTTTTTTATTATTATTTACAATTGAGGTAAAATACCATGAAAAAAGGACAATATTTTTGTGATTAAGTTTAAAATTAATAAATCAGCAACGGTTTAAGCAAATAAATATTTTAGTCTACTATCTCTCAATTAAACAAAAATGAGCTCTGGTTCTTGAATGATAATACTAAAAATAATATCGTTTCGGTTTTCTTTTATTAATATATTTAATGTCTGTAAATTCAATATTTCCTATATTTGTGCACGCATATAAATAATCTTTTTACCAGAAAAATGTGTACATGGATTTCCCCAAAATAAATATTAATAAAGTAATGGCTATCTCCGTAGATCGACCTTTTCTGTGATTCTGTAGTTAATAAATTAAAGGCAACTAGCTCTAGGCAATTCTAACAAAAATCTTTGTAAACGAATATTGTTTTTATGGTGAACGATTTTAGGATGTTATGCTTTGCTGAGCTTTAATCAATCACTTTTATTGTTTGCGTTTACTTCCTTATTGGTAAATTGCATAATAAATATGCTTTAATTTAAATCACAATATCATTATAATAGACTAAGTTATCAAGAATGAATACATTTCTTTGCAAATTTAGAAAATTTCATGTCATATACGAATAAAATAAAATATATTATGTTATAGGAATATCGGAGAAATATTCAACCGTCGCAACAAATTAGACAAGGGTGAAGTAATTCATAATCTTAAGTGTATTAATATTGATCTGTATAGTGGTCCATTCACTAGAGAACAAATGTCCCAAGACATGACCCTGAACATCTACGTTCATGTCTTGGAAACAATGTCCCAGAACATTTTCTTGAACACACTAGGGATCACAGAAACGTCACCTGCTGAGTTCATGTTGGTCAGTGTTGCGTCCGATCGAACGTTATTTGATTTTAGTGGATGCAAACAATACGAGTAAAGCTAATTATTAATGTTTACAAGCTTCTTACAATAAAATAGAATTATTTATTCATCCACAACGACAACTTATACACCATAAATAATTTACAAAAATGGCCATAGAGTAATATGTTTAACGTATACAAAGACTTTTTTTACAGCTGTCACCATTTATTAGTTATTTATTAGCGAGTTATTTCAAAGACGAAAATAAATCGCTAAAATGACGTCTCGAATGATAGTCTTAGCTTGTAGTATCCCACAATATATGATGGCTTTGGTAAAGTTCAATAGCTTGCAGAACGGTATCGGTTTCCCACTCCGAAATCATGATGGCATAATATGATTTTGACAGTTCGAATGCTCGTCTTAAATTGCGCGCGCATCGCATATTCTGATTGCGCTCGCTCTCAGACCGTAAGTATGGAACATAATTCGGACCACGTGACAACATTGCAGTGCCATGTAAATTTCATATTCTGGAACAATTTAGCCACTTTAATATTGAGAGGTACCAGAATTGATAAACCTTTTATAGATGTATCATTATTTAAAAAACGGTAATGTTATTACATAGATTATTTATTAGTGACAGTATTTTATATAATTAATATCATTGTATCGATTTTGATTTACACGTCTTGTATTTTAATCCTAACTAGCCATATTTTTTTCTTTATTTAAAAAAGTTTTTCTTACTGATCTCAAGTCAATAATACCACATGTTTCATCTCGTTTATCACGAATGTCTTCCAATTTAAAAATATTTCAGCGCATTGGCTTTAATTGTGATGAAAATATTGTTTTAAATATAAAAACATAATTAAATAATAATCTTGCATCTATAAAATAAATAGAGTCTATGAATTATTGCCAGTTAAGTTGAATTATTGAATTTCTAATTTCACCACGATAATGCAGCTATACCGTTACATACAAATTCACATTTTTAGCTGGTACTTTAAAACAACCAATAAATACGCGCCCGAGAGTTAAATTCAAGAGTAATGACAGTTTTAAATTTATTTTTAAGAAAAATTTAAATTTATCCGTAGTGCTTATTTCGACCCAAATAACTCTTCGGGTGGCAACACACCCACCAAATGCGTATTTCTCCATATACCGTCTCACGTAACTCCTGCGGTTAATAGTTAATAAGGATACGTCAAAGTTGCCGACGATAAATCTTGGCAATCTAATTACTATTCCGATCACACTATTGGGGAAGTCACGGGGTGACGGCGAGGGGCCTAACCCGATTAATCATCTCGTTGGAAATCGGTGCAACATGATGGAAATAATAAAGTTAAATAGGTTTCCTTGACAATCAAATTGAACCGTGACGTCAATTTAAATATTTGATTATAAACAACACATTTTGTAAAGGTCAGCATAGGCGTTAGTAGAGACTTTCGTGTGTGCTCAAACTTGAGCATCCAATCCCGGATACTTTTTGTGATCTTGGGATTTCGGGATTGAATATTTAACATAAAACCATGTATAAATTCGGATTCAGTATTGAATTTTTTTTCTCGGCGATTTCGAAATCCTGGAATATGGAATATTCCCAAAATGAAACGACGCGGGTGCTTTTTTTTCAGCTCTTTCCAGAGTTTTCGAAAATGACAAAATTTGGGACCTTTTTTTAGCCCTACGGATTTTTTAGCCCTTCTTGTTATTTTAAATTTGTGTAAAAAAAGAATTGAGTGTATTTGATGTTTTAGTGCTACGTGTCAACATTTACTTCCGCGTTCTTTCTCTCTCTTCTATTTCTACACTTCATTTGAACAATGTAAATTTTAATAGTATCAACATATTAAAATTAAATTTATTTGTTGTTGAAAAGTTAACAATAAATAATAATATTGTTGATAAAACCACTGTTTTTACAAAATACAACTGTATCTGGTACAAATTAAGCAGAATAAGTTTTGTTTGTTTGAACAGGGTTTCGACTTATAATTGACCCTAGACTTACTTGGCCTACTTCTATTTCACTAGGTATCTCTGGAGTAAATTGATTTTCACTTTTTGCCAAGATACGTGTCTGTAGGTGAATTCGATTACAGGAGTCAGCCAAACATGTGTACAGTGATCACAAGCGATAAATACTATATATCAAACGGAAAACACGGGAAGTGAATTTATATGCAGTAAGTAGCTCAGCAAAAAGAGATCCAACTTACGAACGGAATAGTTTCGACAAAGTTGATAATAAATGTTAGTTTTTTCTTATTCAAATATAACTATATATAAATAAAATTATGTAAAAAAAATATCTCAATATTGAAATACCATATTCATTTTTAAAAATTCACTTTTTTGTACGGAAGATAGTAACAAGAATATTATCAATTTTATTAATCAAATATTTAATTATTGACCATCTCTGTTGTATTATTAGATGAATTATGAAAATCAATTCCTCTTCTCTCTCTCTCTCTTGAAGATTTAAGAGAAAATTCCAAAACAGTCTATAGAAATCGGAGGCGTTTTGTATTTTAAATTAATGTTTATAACAAACTTTTTCTCAAGTTTAGACTATTTTACCGTAAAAATATAAGACTCAGATTTTGAACTTACTTTTTCATTGATAAATTAAAAAAATTGCGGCATTTTATCTTCATTTCTAGCAAGATATGCCTTAATATAAAATTTAAAATAACTTTGATTATTCCACGTATTGTGTAACTAACTGTGACACGTGTTTCGCCTCTTTCAGAGGCATCTTCAGACTAACTATCGCAAAGTTTGCTTAAGTAATGAAGCAAGATTGATTCTAAAATTTTAAATTATGAAATTACAAAATGGAGTTTGGGTTTTTTTTTCGATTTAAGGGAAGCAAGGATGGGGATGATAGAATCGAAATAAAGCAAACAAATAATGATACTAATAAGCTGCAATCAGATTGGGATTTTTCTGAAAGAGGCGAAACACGTGTCACAGTTAGTTACACAATACGTGGAATAATCAAAGTTATTTTAAATTTTATACTAAAATGAACTTCCACAAACTTACCGCCGAAACCATCGAAAGTATTAGATATACCTGATACTAGAAAATATACTTTAATAGTTTTCTTTTACATAAAAATTCCTGACCCGCTTACCAAAAAAGGGTAGACCGAATTTTTACATATTCCTGTCACCTTTTCTGCGAATTTAGCGTCTCAAAAAACTTTTGAGCCACCCTTACGACGTGCCTTTATAAAAATTATAATTTTAAACTCGTAAAGACACGGAATTATAAAAAGGACGTCTTTACATTACTCACGTTTGCCGTTTCTTTTCATAAAAAGACTGTTTTATAATAACAAATATCTCATTTTATATCCTAAAATATTTTTCTAATAATATATCAATAATTCTTAATAAATATATTATAGCAGATTGAAATAATATTACAATACTATCACATGATTTTAGTTCAAACTTTATAAATATATAGAGATATGAAAATCAAAATTATTTGGACATGTCAAAAACATGACATAATCAAAAAAGTCAATAATGACGCAAACAAAAATCTTTTTTTTTATACACTTCGTTTGGTACTGCACTATGATATCGAAGATCTTGATTTTTTATAGTGTGTATGGATACAGAATCCATTTGTCGATAATCAAGATTATAAACCATTTGTCGATAACCAAGATTAGTTGACAACCACTAAAAAATAAAAATTAGTTGAACTATCATGGTTTTTGGCATAGGCTGCATTTTCAACCAAATATCAAACCAGGTTAGCAGTAGACAAAGAATTACAAGTGGCACTTTCTTCATTGCCCCAAAATTTGGTAAACTTTCTGGTAATAAAGAACCACAACCATCGTAAAAATAACTTTATTTCAAAATAATTCTGTAACTGTTAATATATTTTTTGACCGTTCAAAACGTGTCTAATACAATATATATTTTTTGAAAGGGATTCACGGTAGCGTAATGTTTGCAAGCCACTGGTTTACAAGTTTATGTTTACAATTGAGAGTGTTTATGGATATAACTAACTACAACATACTGCCTTAAACATGTTTATTTTACATAAAATAGTTAGACGGCACTTAATTGCCACTTTGCAGTCAACCCTTATGCATCCAGCCACAAGATACAGTTATCAAGTAAAGTTACGTGGAGTATGAGTCGTTTCAGCTAGATTAATTAGATTGGACTGGACCAACCCTTCCGATGCACATTTAAAAAATTAACGTATTTTTTTATTTTAAATATAATTATTGCAACTAAATTCTAATCGTACCGCTTATCTGAAAATCCAAAGCCTATTTGTACGTACTAAGCAATCTTAATAAGCAAAGTTTCCAATCCTATGCTTCATTCAATACTCAATTAAGAGATGATCATTATTTATTTGATACCAATCATTTTTTTTTGTATATCAAATTTATGGTGCTTTACGTACCAGGACACATTAGCGTCAAAGTTATTCGAGTCTCCTTCATCGCTAATTTTTTGAAAAGTTGTATTCTCTTACCAATGTTGCAGATTGAAAGGCGTGATCGCTACAGAGGTAATAAATAATCAATACTTACCTGCTGGAACTAATTGGAACCTGCAAAGCTTTGTATCGCTTTCAAATTACTGCTATGCTGATTACGAATACTGTGTATGTGTGTACAAATGAGTTTGATTCTTATGAGATATGGTCTATAATGTAATTTTTAACTTGGAGAGATTATTTTAACTAACCTGTTCTTAATTGACTTCTAGAGTTACTTAAAGTTGAGCGGATATACTTTTTATCAGAGGGCTGCGTGCACATTATATGTTTAACTATCTTTTACGATATTTCGTGAAAAATCTACATATATGTTTGTTGGAACTATTGTCGGCCACCTGCGCCATGTAATAAATACGAGGAATATAAACGGAAGGGATGAGTAAGGAACTTGTCATCTCCTCATTTATCCGAGCAATATTAATTTGACAACAAAACTAAGATCAAACCAAAAAGTTTATCATGGAACTTTTGATAAAATAGGCATGTCACGAATAATTTTATAAAGTGCGTGATGTCAATTTTCTGAAGGGATTCAAAATATTGTTTGCCAATACATACGTAGGTATTTACTTACAAATGTATTATTGGAATCACAAAAGTCTTTGCTACATGGCTTTCAGACAGTGAAAGCTAAAAAACAAAGGCTTGCGAATAGATAAAATCTAAATAACTGTCATTTATTTTCGCGGGAAAACCGTGACAGCCATGCGAGCGTAGAAGCATATTCAAAAAGATGGAGAAAAATTCTAGTGAAAATACAAAAGCGGATACATAAAGTTTATGCAGAAGAATGTTGTTTGTTCTATAAAATCGATGCTTAGTTTAGTATTTAAGCTGATGGCATTTGTTTTAACTTATTTGTATCATTGATTTACATCTAAGAAAATTGTGTTTCCATAATTTATACTAGCAACATGTTCAAAAATGCTCTTCTCATTGCATTGCGAATTCAAATAAAATCTATTAATCGATCTTCAGCTATTTTTTTTAAGTTCATAAAGCTGCTGAAAAAATCTCAATTGTATCTACTGTCGTGTGTAAATATTTTCACCGCGCTTCGAATCTAATTTATATGATTACAAAAATGAATTGAAAGAATATTTGTGATGTTACAACCCGATTTAGGGCGTTTAAGTGACTACCAGTATTATCTCAAAAATACTTATTCAAAACTTTGGAACGTATTATATTATGTAAATGAGACTTTGTTCGGTGCAAATATATCGATCTTTCAGTTTATTATTCAAACAGCTCCAAATAATCTGTTTTGATAATGAGAAAAGCAATATTGAAATGGTCACTATAAGTCGAGTATTATTCATCTGTTGCTCGAAATGTATACATTTTATTATCAGCCGGTGTTTACAAATTAGATTCTTAGGTCGGGTTCAGTATTAGAAAAATCATGAATATTTGTGTAAGGCAATACATAAAAAGTCAAATTAGGTTAGTTGGTTAATAGGATTATTTGTTACTAAACTGATAACTGGGCCCGATATTGCGCAAAATTTTACATGAAGTTGCATATTGACCTGTAATTTCAATTCTTTGGTGTTGTCAGACCAATTAAGTGGACGAAAAATATGATTGTATACTAATCATGCATAGAATATTGTTTACAAGCAACGGTGTATCTTAATTTGCTTACATGTATAATTCAAATGAAAGGATGTATTCGGTATTTTTTACAATGATTTATGTTAAATTATTTTGAAGTTTTTCTGGAATGCGAAACAGTATATATAAAGACTAAGTAAGAAAACGCCATGCAAGATAATAAAGCCGTCTGTACCTTTATTCATGTAATGATAAAAGTTAAATTACCCTACAAGTATTATTAGATCTTTACTCAATGACATCCAAACAATCTTTCTCAGAATGTTTGACCTTTACTTTTTTTATTACGGCGTATCGAGATAACAGTTACATAATGTTATTTAATCTTATCTCAATAATAAAATGACAAAAATGATTTGTTTTCTTATAAACAGATCGCCTACGCATATTGTATAAGTGCACAACGATAACAAATTTTGAAAATGAAAGTGGCGGAAGATAAGGAAGCATTTGTTTCGATGAAAGCAAAGTAAAACAAACAATCACTTTAGTTACGGTGTTGCACTTTTGGTTAAAACAATCGTCCATGCGGTACGGTTAAAATGATAAGGCTAGAAAAAAAATAGATAATCAATCTACTAGTATTTTTCTAGTTTAACTTTCAGCTTGATTGTAAGATCGCAGCTAGGAATGAATGTGAACATATCGTTGGTTTACTGCCAGAAAACTACAAGTCGAAAATTGGGTGTTTGAAGCTATGAATGCAGAAACATACATTAAAACACACTGTATAGTCTCAAAAAACAAGCTGACACACATTGCATTTATTTATTTCGATATTTAAAGAACTGAGTATATTTATTTGGCAGTTATTACTGGCAGAAACCTATATATCACTTAACGCTTTTTAACTGTATAGATTTCTTATTTTTACAGCTACCTAAAGACGATTAGACGACTAAACGTTTTTGAGCTGTAAAATTTTTGGTCAATTGTTGCTTTTTTATTTTTCTTGCTGTCTACCGCTTCGCTTCATTTTATATTTGAAAAATTCGATTATCTCAAAACAATTTTTTTTGACTTAACGTTTCCTGGCATAATACCGACGATATATAACACCGATATACCCGTATTTGAACACAAATCCTTCAATCAATTGACAAGTCAAAGGAACGAAAGATCATCACCTCAATCGAAAAAAAAGGCCTTGAGTACTCTGCTACAGGATGAGCAATGTAATAACTTTAAATAAATAAGTCCGACAAAATTAAATGACAAGTAATTTCCCAAAGATAAAATCGTAATTAGTTGTAACTTTTAATTTTATATTTGTAAAGGGCGTTGAGATTGGCAGTCGTGGGGTTCGACGGTCATTCCTCCCTTAGCAACAACCACTGTGTTGACATGCTGTCAACAGCCAAAGTGAGTTAGCTTCAGTGATTGAATTAAGCCAGAAGTTGGAAGATGGGTGGCGTGGGAAAAATACAGAAGAAGGATGATGGGAAACCTCAAAACTAATGTAATTCTCGCAAGAAAAAGTTGGCACAAAAACATTTTCTGTGTGTAAATCAGGGCTGCTTACGCGGAAATGTATTTTATTCTAGATTGGCTCAATAATATGCTGAAAAATAACTTTTTAAATTGAATAGTAGACAATACAATAGTTCACAGAATAATTTTCTAATATAGTATTTATTTACTCAAAAATGTTTACAATCATTTTAAATGTACAATTACGGTCACGTAAAAAGTATGGATATACAGTGGAACCTCTTATAACTAGTTTAATTCTTACTCGTTATGTGAAACACTCGTTAAGCGAAACAATTTTTCCCATATAAAACAATGTTAAATACAATAATACGTTCCATGCCGGAAAACATATCATTTTTTATATTTTTAACGTGTATTAAAGTAAAATTACATACCAACTTATAAATTGTTAAGGAGCGTAACAACCTGGAATGCCATTTCGATTATCAAAAAACGATAAAAAATCGACTAGTTTATTATTTATGACAAATAATAAATTATTTTTTAATAGCAGACATTTGTTCTTGCCGATGCTTCAAAATTTGGTAAAAATGTGACAGCATTATCATTGAATAAATATGTAAAACGCATAGCCACCTCCTTATTAGGGTGATGCTTCTCAATGTATGATGCAACAGTTTCACGTGCTTTCAGCTGTTCTCTTATGCACCAGAAGATTTTTGCTCGGCTACTTCCTCCTCCTCCACTGACAAACTCTCCTCTATAACTTCTTGCTGTGAAAAATAATGCAACTCCATAAGCTTTTCGGTGGTCAGCTCTTGACTGTACTCTTTCACAAGCTCATCAATAATGTTGTTATCCACATACATTCCCATGGTATTGACCAAAGATACAATCTCGTTGGCTGTAGATTTCACAGGTACTGTTTCAAACCCCTCAATTACATTTGATAATGCTCCTTAGCAAAGTTTCTTCCAAGTTAAAGTAAGAGTTCTCTTGGTAACACCTTCTTACGCCTTGTCAATCATCTTGAGGCAAGCAACGATGTGAAAGCGGTCTTTCCAAAACTCTGCGTCACTCTTTATGCGAAATGTCGCTCGTTAAGGGAGTATTTTTTTCACAATCTGTTTTGCTAATATGCGAATTACTCGTTATAAAAGGTGCAAGTTATGAGAGGTTCCACTGTAATAATAAGGTTGATATAAATAATATGGATGAACATGCTTAATTCCTACATAAACGATGCTTCTGTCACGCACGTTCTTTTACTCAAATAAAAACATTTAAATTCAAATTATACGTATGGAAATCTTAAAAATGTTCACGATTTTTTTTTATATACATTAAAAAGTATTTGGCGTTACAGCTAATGCTAATGCGCCAAATATTTTATAGTTGAAAGATTATTTTTATTATTTTTGTAAGGCACTTGAGGTTAACTCGAGGTAAATTGACATCAACACGATACACTTATTAACTAAACATCAGTCTATCTATCCACTTGAACGTCTAAAGATGCCGAATGGCGAAACCTGAGTCGTTAGTGACAAAACTTGTGTGTATGTACATTATTTGAACGATTCAAATTTAATAAATTTGTACTGTATAACTACTACCCTATTGATTGAACTTCTATGAAAAAAATAATGTTAAAAAACAAGCGAGTGGAACGAATTCGTTATTTTCAATAAATCATCTCTTGTCATGGCTTATGAATTTAACATGCATTTTGTTCTCGTATGCCCAAAATCTCTGTCATAGTTTTAAAACAATGTATGTTTTCTTTTTAGAATTTTTTTGCTGAGATTTGTGAAATAAGAATAAGAAGGGTATATATATAAAGCGACTCACTCTAGCGACCTTTAATGATGATAGACCTGCTTTCTTCAAGAATATCTATTAGATAAATCAAATATTATAAACATAGGTTAGGGTTGTCTAAATTGATAAAATAATGAAAATATATTAAATTTCTTAGTAAAGCGAGACTAATTAAACCCATGCAGAAAGTTCTGACAACCTGGAGCCCTGGAAACACTGTTCAAATAAATTTTCTGTGATAAAAGAGATCTACTTCAGAATATTTTTTCAACGAATCGTCATTTCGGCTTTTAATCTTATACGTTGGATTATGAATTATCAATAAATAAAGTTGTTTTAATCTAGTACTAACGTATTCTTTATTGAAAAAAATATCTAGAATATTGACTCCCACATGTATAGTTTTCATAGGAGTCAAAATAGTGGTCTGTTTATTAATCGGATTTTTTTTCGATGAAAAAGTTACTCAATCTTAGTATTAAAATTTCATGCTGGGATTTGAACCACGTAAATCACCACGGAGTTGGGAAACATTAATAATTGAGACATATTGGTTAAAAATGTGAACGGATAATAATTCACACCTCAAGTACGTTTATACGGGAGAATGATAGTGCTCAATACAAGCCCGTATACCGAAATTCCCTCACTTCTCATTTCAACCTCGATACATAAAACAATATATTACTCAATTTTATGGTGTCGTAAAATTTGATGGAAGATGCGGTGCTTAAGCCAAGTTTGTATTCATCTTTATAAAAAAATATGCCCCACAGTATTTTTCTACGTATATAAAGATTACTGTGATAAAAGAAACTGGCTGTAATAACAATAAAATTTACATCAAAATGTACACAAATTCATATTTCATTTCGAAAATCATTTACAAGGTATAATTTACAAAAAAAGAATATAATATGAGTTCAAAAAATTCAGAGCGGTTAGTAAATATATGTTTTTTTTTCATCTTACATAAAACGATAAACGAGCTCATATAACGTGAAAATGTGAATTTATGTATGACTTGTCTGTAGTAACGAATGATTCACAATATAAATCTTTAAGAATATTTTTATTAATCTATCAAGATAACTAAATCCATATAAAATGTAAACCTCTTTATGAGAATCACTCGTTGAACGCGGATGAAGGGGTTAAAAATTTACACCAAAACGTGGGTGAACATTAATTGTTTTACCAATAAATTAATAGGTCATAGTAAAGTAGTTTGCCAATTTTCAATGAACAGGTGAATCTTCCTACCTCACCATTGCCTTAGCATATATGTAAGTAAATACTATTTTTAATTTTACACCGGTCAAAATAAGATAATTCTTGAAAATACTAAAAAAATTTTCATTAGAAGGCATTCCCAAGTTATAACATTTTAACAATAACCACATGTAATTTCAAAAACCTACAGAGTCTGTATTTTTTTAAGTGAATATTTCTCCAGCTAATTGAACGTCTTAAAATATAATCATTAGTACAGTTATTCCATGTCGCCATCAATAGCTTTTAACTTGCTAATAGTAAATATTTTTTTTACATATTAACACGATACGCTTATTTACCAAGTGTCAGTGTCCTCCGCGCACTTGAACGCCTGAAGATGCCGAAAAGCGAAACCCGGATCGTTAGTGACAAAATCTGTGTGAATATACATAATTTTAACGATCCAAATTTAATATTGAAATTCCACCAAGCACCTTCAGTCAAAATCTTAAATTATAGTAAATAGATGCCAAAGCTGTTAATCGGCAGCACTGTGGCACAGTTATAAATACTGTATGCACTTTTTTTCAATTAAAATTACAAAAATACGAAAAATTCGTAAAAGTGAATCTTTATATCAGTCCAGGGTGGGAAAATTCTTATTAGTCTACAGTTCTTTACAGACGCTCTCAATGCAATAAATTATATGATTCTAAAACCATTTGGTATTGTTTATTCGACTCGAAACGATGATGCTAACATTTAACTTTACTATTGTAGATAAAATTTAAGCAAAATCCAGGTTTTTATAAAAGTCATACATTTAAAATATATATATAGAGATTCAGTCACAGATTTGCTATCGCTTTATTATAATAGGTATAATATTTACGTATTATCTGCGATGACCTAAAGCCAGCCACCTGCCACGAGTCATTGCACTCAAGCAGAGGTTTTATCAAAAATCGGTACGCCGGACCGGATATATAGCCATTTTTGGCAACCTTGATATCACTAAATAACATTGATTGGTGCTACAGAATAATAAGAGCGTTCCTCGAATTTGGCCTCTGTTTACTTAACGATTATTTATTCTATCAATAGGCAATTTTCACAATACCATATTGACTCTACCATTTAAATATTGGCATATTTTATGCTAACTTATCTAATGTCGATATAATAATATTCGTTCGAAATAATATTTTGGTGAAAATTATAACAAGTTTGCTACTTCATCACAATCAGTCTTGTAGTGAAGCAATCAACTCAGTGGAACTTCATAGTGATCAATTCGATTCGATTTATTGAATAGAAACTTTACCTTGATTTTTCAGTCGTTTTTGTTTACTTTTATGAAAAGAAAATAAGTTAGTGTGATGTTTTCATACTTCCTTACCAATCCTCTATCCGATATTGAAGGCATGGCTTAACGATCTTTCTTCCTTTCCTTATTGTATTGAAAATATAACTGGTTTCATTCAGCTAGTGAAAAATCTGTATAAAAGGGGGATTTTGCAATGTATCCACTATTAACGTTTATACATAATTACCTTCAGTTGAAATAAAGTTTAAAATAATCAGTGCCTCGAACCATGCAAATAAATAATATATTGGTAAATTTTTGCACTTTTTCAAAATATAGATACTTCAGATATGCCTCAAACGACAATATGAATATTACGACATCTCCCAAGCTTACTTAATAAAGAATTAATTAATCTTTTCTGATATTTATTTTTTCTTATGTTCTTTACTAAATAACTTCTTAATATATCAGTTTCTTTGTATTCACATAGTACATAGTCTTCAAATAGTATTTTTAGAGCTTTCACCTATTGAAAAATTCATAATCTAGTGCATGAGTTTCCAAACTACTGCCTGTGGGCTAACATCAGTTCGTTAGTACCACCAACATGCCTGGAATTCCAAACTAGAGTATGTTGGTATGATGAATTAGCTAGGTATTGGCCCTTAGGATTTAGTGAAGGAGTAAGTGTAGCCTTTAGGCTAAATAGTTTATAAACCCTTGGTCTAAGGAATTAGTAATTTAAAACTGACTTATATTTAGTCTTATTTATTTTGTTAAAAATTCTTATTATTAATCTGACGAACGCAGTTGATAAAAATGTAAAAATAACGTTTTTACATGAAAATTTATGGCTTTGAAATAGCGTTTACAATCGTCGTTAGTTTCTCAAAAATCCGATTTGTTTATAATAATTGTGTTGCTTGGCGCGTTCCATAGATAATTCCAATAAATGTACATTTATTCAAGTACTTGAAAGAATTTAAAAAGTAGATTAAGCTTTGATCTGTTCTTTATTCATACACCAACAATCCTTTTTCAAACTGTGATCTGTCGTGTTTGACGAACTAATCCGGAAGTGAAAATAAAACAAAAATACAGGTTTATTTATTAGTTTAGGTTATATAAGAAGTATACCCACATTATTTGTATTGTTTGATATAGTTTTATAATAAATTATGCTACCAAAATAACTAATCTTTTACTCAAACACGAATAAAATCCGCACGAAACGTCGTTTCCACGCGGACATCGAACTCTTGTATACATGTGACTAACTGTTATATTTTTAGTGCGTGAAGGCTTCTAAGGTGATGACTTTGCGTGCTGTGTATAGTTATGCTACCATATGTAAAAACTACAGAATAATTTCATACATCTTAGCTGATTCGCGTTTATAAAATGTTCCACATGGAACATTGTATGATCGTGTGTATTTTTTTTTTTAATTTTAAGAGTCGACAAATTTTATACGCACCTAAGTCCTTCATAAAAAATGTGGATAACAAGCATTTTTAGTTTTTTACGATTTTTATTGAGCTAATGACAGTAAATGTTTAAACATCATTTTAAATAACTACTTTGATACCAAAACAACAAAGCTTGGGTTATATTTTCAATAGTTACAAAATAAAACAAGTTTTCAATATGGACTTAAGCAGTTTTGTTAGAATACATTTGGACTAATGTTTGTTTTTCTTTTTTTATTGTTCTTCGATCTTTGCTACTTTGAGGTCAAACATGGCTAAAAAATATTATTTTATCTTTATCTTCTATTTTAGCATAAAAATGACATTAAAAATATGAGAAACCGTCATTCAAAGCACGCCGTCAAACAAACTATTGCAGCTTAATCGGGCTGTTGCTGCATCGTGATTTGTGACTTTAAACGGACTTAAGCAAGTATGATTTACACTATGGCCTAGACTTTGACATTTACTTACAAAACTGTAATGTTCAACGTAAATTTTCAATCAAAACAATGGTCTTTGGTTTGATTATTCTGAACTCAAAATATTCTCCAACTTACAAAGAATTGATTGCCATCAAAATTTAAGAGAAAGCTTATAATGGACTTAGGTACAAATGATATGTATCGACTCTGGTAATTTATCAGAAAATCTTCTTGATATTCAACATCAATATAGATAGCATTGCTTTACGAACGTATTTTTTTCCTCGATCTGTTTCATTTAATGTAAAGTTCGTTGTACGAAATACGATTTCTATATTATCAAAAACTAAATTTGTATCTAATACTGAATGTTCTTCTGCTTGTATTAAAAAAAATGAAAGTGAGAAATTAATATATTGTTGCTAGTTGTATTTAATGAGACTCTTAAAGTAATGAAGTGATACATCATCAAAACAACCTTAATTTTGTTCACTGTGTTAGAATTTAACTTCCAAACTTTATTATGAAGTTTCTTATGCAATTGTTTTGATATAATCTTAAGACCTTGAACCACTTTTAGCTATGTTTCTTTTCTTTCGTTTTCTCAACTAGATATCTACGGATTTCTTCCAGTTCTTCTGTAGTTAGCTTTGCTTCATGCTCTTGTTTGACATATTCTTCTATTACTTCCAATATCAGATCTTTAGCTGCCATCACAATGTATTTAATGACTTTGGTTCCATTATCAGGTTGTTCTCCGAGAACCTGAGACTCGTGGTACCAAAAGTTTGTCGTGATGGGCGTTCACCGTGAGAGGCCTCATTGTAAATCATTGCGACAAACATGCAATGCCCCGTGATGGGCACGCAAATCACCGATACACATAAATTTTAAAATGCCTATCATTCGCGTGTTTGTTCGCAAAGAATCTTAGATTTTTTCTAGCGTTGTACCCAATGATTTGTGACACACATTACAACAGTAAAAAGATCTACAAGTATCGTCTAAAAGCGAGAAAAATTTTATTCGACCACTCTCTAGACTCAGATTTAAAAAATAAAAGCCAACCTTACTTTGTATTGTAAAGTTGTTGTCTTCGTGACACTAAGAGTTACACAAATTAATTTCGTGAACTGGTTTCACCGTGGATTAAGTGCAACCCGATTTCAAAAATACGAATGTTTACAATGCACGCATGTATCAAAATGTGTTGTAGTTTCGAACGTTAATGAGAATTTTTAATGTTTTTATCAATGATGGAATAATTGACACATTCTATAAAAATGAATATTACTTTCTTACCATGTCTTACTAAGACTTTTAATAGAAGATTATTAAAGTATTCATACATACTCACTTAAATTTAAATGAATTTGCTTTTAAAAGTTCCATATTTGTTATCGTTCCGGGAAACACTAAAGGCAATACATTATATTACATTTAATACTATAGTTTTCAAAACAAAATATACTGTTGCTATTTACGTTCATGTAAGTGAAAACATAGCTCAGACGAGGACACAAATAGCTATTAAAAATTTGTAAAATAATATTTGTAGAGCTAAAATAATTTTATATATTTTCACCTTATTATATTTTTATTAGTTCAAAATGTTCATGATGAGCGAAAGCGCTCTTGACCATATTAAACAAATTTGGAATTAGTACAAACACGGATTTATTTTTTGAATTTATGATATTTTTTACATATATTATATTAACGTCATTCAGAGATTCACGATCTCACCGCTGCGCTGCGTTCAACATATAATACTTTTGATCATTCTGCAAAATATAATTCAATCAGAAAAGCAATTAAATAAAGGGGCGATCTACTATTGGAAATTGTACACTCAATCGCGTGCAGATTAGAGACTACATAGTCATAGGCCGTGCGGATTACAAAGGCATAAAAACCAGTCGCAATATTTTTTCGAGTATCGACATTCAAGGCCTTTTGTATCATAGTGGAGCACTACTTTTACAGATCAAGCGGATACCGCCAGTCATCGCAGTATTCACATTCTTTAGTTCATCTAAAATGCAGTAATAGTTAACCGTTAACCAAGCCATACATAAATTGTTTGATTTGCAAGTTAGTTGGCGGCTATTATTTTTTAATATAAAATTTGAAAATATTAAACTATCGTTAACGGAAAGGTTAATAAGAAGTATTTAAAGTTTACAATAAATTTAAAATAAAATATTAATAATGGCAGGGCTCGACGGGGAAAAACAGACAAATACACACTTTTTTTTTTCTACGAGAGTTGTTTATTGCTTAGTTGCTCAACCTCTCTGTTCCAAAGAGAGTAGTAGGGATAGCATGATAATGTTAAGACAGGACTAGTGATAAACTTATCGCTTACGTAATGCCCAGTTGAATTGAAGGATCGGAAGAGTGGGAGGGAATTTTTGGACATCACAAACACCTATGCTATCTACAGAAATTGTAGTTATGTGTTGATTTGATATAAGACGATTGATTTTCTTATCTTAACAAGGGGCTCGCCGGCCGCATCGAAATTTAACAAGGGGCTCGCGCGAGCCCCCCCGAGCCCCCTCCAGCCCACCCCTGCTTATGGTGTGTAAGTGGGTAATCGATCCTTTCAATTATCATTTGTTCATCGTACACATACAGATAACATAAATAATATCTATCAAAAGCAATAACTAATCAAAATATTTAAATCCAAAAGATTTCGTATATGACAACAAATTTTTATAACGTTTACTCAAACATTTTCTTTCAAATTCGAATAGGTATTTTATTACAATGTCGATTTTGTAATGTTTGGTGGAATATACGATTAGGCATACATAATATGTCTCCCTACCTATATATATAAAAATTTAATGTTATCATTATCGTCAAATGCGAATAATGCGTTCATGGACATAGTATTACTTATCTAATATACTAGAGGTCTGCACGGGCCCGGGCCTGGCCCGCGGGCTCTTACCCAACCCGGCCTGTGGGCCGGGCTCGGGCGGGTAAGCGCAATTGAGAGTTGGGCTTGGGCCGGGCCGGGCTTTGGAATTTGGGATATAATTTGGGGAAAAATATAGCAAATCGAGGATTTCAAATTTCTCGGTGAGCTAAAAAAAAAAAAAAGGACTTCCTTAGATTGTCTGGGAAAAAGTTTAGCAAATCGAGGATTTCAAATTTCTCGGTGAGCTAAAATAAAGAGTTTCAGGTCGGGTTCGGGTAACAAGTGCGGTATTAGACTCGGGCCCGGGCCGGGTCGGGCGTGAGTTTTTCGGGCTCGGACCGGGTTGTTTTGTAAAATTTTGGCTCGTGCAGACCTCTATAATATACGTATATATCTGTAACGTGGTAGTATTGGAATATTGAGTATTTGAGTATTGAGGACTAGTGACCGCCTTTATAAATAGACAGGTGTATTGGACTACACGCGTTTCATACAGCGATTTTCAAACATTACTGTCTATGAGATTTTAATTGATCCCTAGCTTGCTTTAACGCGGTTTCATAAAAAACATTCGTTCCATTAATAGCTACTAATTAAAAGTTAGTAAAGAGTTAATTAATTGAATACAGTGAATGATCTGTTTGCTACTTTTATAGCTGACATATTAAGAATCTGTCCAAAATAAAATATGATGATAATGTATTCACATTTATTGAGTATATTCTATGAAAATATTGATAGATATATTTTATTCCAAACACAGTTATCTATTCTTTGAATTTGCCTACTCAATATTTCCTCTAATTTTGTTTTTAAATCACTTCTACTATGTTTTATCTACGAACTTAAAGTTTTTATTACAGGTGGCTTAATTTTGTTTCTGCATAAATATAATTTCTCA
Organism: Himalopsyche anomala; assembly: GCA_031772345.1. Taxonomy (NCBI): domain Eukaryota; kingdom Metazoa; phylum Arthropoda; class Insecta; order Trichoptera; family Rhyacophilidae; genus Himalopsyche; species Himalopsyche anomala. Next base: position 10,817,112 of record CM062832.1, on the reverse strand, counting down.
AAGAATATTGTATTTATTTTTTAAAATGCCGCCCCCAAAAATGTGCCACCCGGGGTAATCTACCCATGCAGCACCTCTCTTACTGCGCAACTGGACAAATGAATAAACAACAATTGACCAAAATGTTTACAGCTTACAAATGTTCAGTCATCTAATCGTCTTTGGGTAGCTGTAGAAATAAAATATATGTACAGCTAAAAAGCGTTAAGTTATATATAAGTATCTGCCAGTAATAACTGCTAACGAAATTGGCTAGTTATTTCTTTAAATATCAAAACAATATGAGTAGCTTGTTTTTTCAGACGACATAAAGTGTTTAATTTAAAAATCCTATTCCAATAAATCAAATAAAATGCTTAAAGGCTCACTGAATCTACGATTATTTAATCTTTTGCCAGTTAAATGTGTTATAGTTTGGGTAATAGCGCTTTTCTAAGAATTGAGAGGTAGGTCTTACGAATATGCGTGCGCCTTAAATGGCATCGATTTTCTTTCAAAATAGGCTCTTTTTATTTCCATGTATTTTATGAGTTCCACCTCTATTTTACCTACATACGATGTAGGGGAAATATAGAGGCAATCATATTTAGGTTTTAGTACATGAGCAGCGAGTCAATTCATATTAACAACGTAGTGTGTAAAATACATTTTTTTTCAATTGACATGTTAGACTACATTCTCCGAGCAAAAATTATGGTTTATTTTAGGAACAGAAGTAGTAAAAATCAGTCTACAATAAACTATACGTACAAACGTACCTTATAGATTGTTTACAAATGCCTAATATTTGATATTTTTTGCCATTGATTAATTATTTAATAGCTTTGCAATATTTATAATAATCTTTTAAATATTAACTGAGGTAGCTTGTTTAAGAATTTTAATATCAAAGTCAACTCAAGTTCATCCATATACTTGATTGCTTGAAGATACTGAATGACTAATTGACCAATGTAACTAGACCCAGTTGTGTTACTAAATATGTATATGGAAACGACTGCAACTCTGAGAAACTGAGAGTAAGAGTTTATTTTTACATATTTGTATTTGAATAATGCGTTTTTGATCGTTGAAAACCAAATAGAAATATTTTCCAAAATAAATCAAAAATTCGATAATTGTTGTACATGGAAATGTTACCCTTAGTAACGGTACTGTTTAGTTACTATTCTCCGAATTATTTTTTATACGTTTATACTCTTATACTCAATGGGATGAAATCATGACAAATGTAATCAATTGTATTACCGTGCTAAAAAAAGATTGTCAAAAGTAGCTAACGTTAGGAAAAAAACATGCTTACCCACATTACTTTATAAGAAACTCTATTTTATATGTAATGTGGCATAAAATTTTACTCTGAATCCTTCGCAACGACTTGTTTGCAAATTAAATTACGAATTTGGCAAAAGGAAAACAAGTATAGCAGGATTTCGCTGTATCCCTTTTTCCCACTTTATGAGAAAAATCTTAAAATAAATACGGAACATCTAGTTAAGTAAGTTATTTTTGTGAAAAGCAATTTTCTTTGTCAAATTTATTCTAACACTTTAAACAAGCTTCAAACAAAAATACTCATCGAGGTGTAGGAATACGCGCTTTATGTAGATTTTTCAGTATCTCAAAGTCCTTGAATTTATCACAAATGTAACAATTTCAAAGACGGTATTTGCGAGATAAGTATTTATTTTTTTAAAACAAAAACTCAATTTGAAAATGGTACAGTTAATTCGACAAGAGTGGGCGGAGGAAATTTGGCCTGCTATATCCTCAATTACGGTTTTTTGACTGACACCAGATTTTTTCTATCAATATGATTATTTATTTATTATTTCATAATAAACGGTGTATCTTATTTGACTTTTTTTATTTTGTCAAGTTCAATTAAGTATTACAAAACCGTAAAAATACATAAAATTATTTTATATTCTTTGGAATATTGTATTTATTTTATATTTTTATTTGTTTGCTTTTTGTGAAAAAAAATAAATCTCTGTCCTATAAAACATGTAAATTTTATTATTGTTTGCTTAAAATGAGATCATACAACAAATTTGATCCAAATTACAATATATTAAACTGACGGCTTACATTTTGTGTCAAACATCATGGATAGGAAAATTTGCTTACCTAATAAAAGTATTCTGAAATTATCGCAAATGGTATTTTATTACATTTTTATGGAATCAAATTACTATAATTGAAGTATTATTATTCTAACTTTATAGCAAATAGTACACGAGATCGTTTCCATTGATATAATATCAATTATAAAAGACATAGTTTTAGTAAGGTTTCGACAATATATTTTATTTAATCCATGTCCGCTCCCAATGTGGAGCGCAAAGCTTATAAAAGTATCTCAACGTAAAAGAGTCTACGAGAACTGCTTGTTACTTAGTTGCCAAACTAAGAGTAAAGAATATCAAAAAAAGATCGGGCTAAGACAGGATTAGTGGTTAGCAAATCTCTCTTATTACATTTCCGTTATTTAAGGATTGAAAGGGCGGTAGGTTATTTTTAGACAACTGAAACACTCATACCTTCAAATAGAAATCGATTTAAAAATACAATTCGAACTGTGACTCAGATATTGAGGACAAAACCATTCTAGTGTTTTTTTTTTCTACCGATAGAAAGCGGTAACGGTAGAATAAAGTACATTTATGTATGTGTCTCCTGATAACTTGTACTTTTTGAGATACGAGGTTGTAGAAAATTACCGACGAGAAGTAATATTTGGCGGGAGAAATTTTACCGTAAACAATTGTATAGCAGCAAATTCGTAAAGCTTAAAACAATAAACAATTCGAAAATTTTGAGCAACCCGGTTAGTCGAGATTCTACTGTATGTAATTTGATTCGATTGAATACATTCGAATCTTTATCCAAAAATATATTTTAAATATAATTGTATTACTATATGTGTGTATATTTTGAAACGATAGACATGAACATTAATGCCAATCATTATCATCTGTCTGTCGTTTTGATTTATTGCGAATCTCATCAATTAATTAACAACCACCTTGTTGTTGTTAGCAACTAAATTCAGATCCTCATTGAATATGCGATTATTTGACATGCCTAATACCTGACATACTATGAATTCCATTGAGACAATAATTACATAGAATCAACTCAATTTTCCTACCATGCATAACCACACATAATGTAACAGGTATCTAAATAATACCTCACATAACCTAACCGGAGAACTATTATTAAACCAATTAAGGATTTCTGTTTTAGTTTGAGTATAATTATTAGTATTATGGTATTATTTCATAAGATGTCTATGTTATAATAATATCTACCTTATAAATCTAGTGCGACATTATCTTCTTCAGCAGGTATTGCCTATTGGTATACAAATAAAATCATCATTATTTATTTCACAAATAACCATATGTATTTAAATTTTTAAAAATCTAAATTTTGACATTTACCTTACCGGGATTTGAACCTAGACTTACCTGATCAGTAGAGCAAGTTCTAACTAGACCATAGTTTGCTAAGCTTTTTGGGCCCATGGCCTCTTTTAAGTGTCATATTTTTCCGTGGCCCACATATCTGTTTTGTAATATTTAAGTATAAATTTTGTAAGGACTTTTGGGAATTCCAAAAATGAAACGACGTGAGACGTTTTTTTTATCTCTACCGAGAATTTACGGATTTCACGCAAAAGTTTCCCGTGGCTCCCAAAAAAAAACTCTGTGCCCCCCGTTGAGAATCCCTGAACCAGACCACATCGAGATAATTAAACAAATTATAGCTGAATTAAATTAAATTCCTCCCAAATAAAATTTCAGTGGTCTTTTACAAATAATGATGACTACTTTGTAATCAAACACTTAACCACATTTAAAATAAATTTAGTAAAAAAGGTTTAAGATATCAAAAATATAATAATTTCGAATTTTCATTAAAGACATTGGTATAACTTACAATAAAATTGAGCCACTTAAATGCATTTTATTTTACGTCAAAGCATACATGATACACGGTACTGTTTTATAGAAAAAAACGAATTATATATTTATATATGTATATATCGATTAAGTTTCGTTTATATCGTTATCTAAGAGATTAAATATAATTCCAAGAAATATTTCTAAGGGCAGCATGTTGAAATAATACGCAATTTAAAGTAAACACTCATAATGTTTCTTTGACGAAAATGTACACTTTTAAAACATGTTGAAGTTGAATATTACTATCGATCTTTGACAGTAAATATTTAATTTAAAAAATCGATGAATTGTAATTAATACTGAACTTGAACTTTGGTCATTACGTGCTTGTTACAGTGGCCCAATCAATGTTACCGGCATGTTGTTATTAAATAAAAAATGATGTATTAAATAATTCAGAATTTCATAATTGGATTGTTCCGTATTGTTCTATTAATTTATTCACTGTGTTGATGTTATGGTTCGATCGGAAAAGGCTTATTATTGAAAAACCATTGAAAACAGCAGTTTTTTTTTAAACACCTGTTTTTTATATGGTCCCAAAAATTTAATTCTGTGCATTTCTTCTTATTTTTAATTGATTTTTTGTTAAATCTTAATTTTTCGATGAAAAGACATTATATTTAAAAATATATATGTTTGCATTTTTTCTTTCTACTTAAATAAAGATTGGGTTCAGTTTCGCGAGCGTTATCAACTGACGATCAGTCCAAAAAAGTAGTAAAAAATATTGTGATTTATGATCCAAGCCGATGAAAATATTTAAATTTGAATCGTTCAAATTATGTACATTCACACAGATTTTGTCACTAACAACCCAGGTTTCGCCTTTCGGCATCTTTAGGCGTTCAAGTGCACGGATGAATTTGAACTGAAAATATTTAAAGTTTACTTATTCATTTCCATAAATCTACCTAAACTAAATACTTAAAGCATTTCTTACTTTTGTTTTATATATTTGATAGCAGAAAAAGTTTGAATAATTTTCTACACTTTATGAAAACTTTAGTATTGTACCATATATGTAAGTTTAAAAATTACAATGTTTTATAATATGCACAAAGTTTACATAAAATAATTCAAAATTATTATTATTTATTTACACATTTCCTTATTTGGGATGATAACATTTCTGAGAAAAAAATAATTTTAATTGCAAGATATTAATTTACTTATCTAACGATTTCATCTACATACGTGTGAATGTGTTGATAGCGGAAATAAATTGCGATTTGATAATACATGTTTTGATCAATGTAACCTACATATATTGTTTATCTTCGTTATGTTTCATTGAAAATGTGCAAAGAAGAATGTTGAATGAGTTGTAACAAAAAAAGGCATAGTATTGTCTTTTATTTTATTTTATTACTGACTGTAAACTAATTTCTTAATCTTCCTTTTCGGTGAGTCTTAGGAAATAATGACAGGGATTAAAACGGGAAGTAATAATCTAATGTTTCCTTGCACGCTATTTTGCAAATAATCGAATAGGTGATGAGTGTACGAAACATCACTGATAAAAAAAATCTGAAAGTTCTCCATTAAGGGATTCAAATCCACGACCCTACTACCAAGTGGGCAGTTAACCATTGGTCTACCGGACAGAGTAAATTAAATAGCGCAGAAGAAAATGTAAGACCTTGGAGCCTCGAAACATTGAGAATCGAAAAATGGAAGAATAGTTTGACATGGACACTATTTGAATGAAATACAATTTATGATAAAAAAGATCTAATACAAAAATTCTTCTTGTATTACAAATAAGTACGACCTTTTTCATACATACATTATTGAAATATACCTATCGGAATTTGCATAATTTATTCAGTCGATAAATAATACCGTTCTTTCATATCCCTAAAAAATACTCTACCTTTTTCTGGCTTCTTTGTAATAATAATATAAATTTCAGCTCACCCACCAATATCGATTTATATTAAAGTTATATAAACGTTGTTTCGACTATATTTCAGTTAATAAAATAATAAGAAGTATCTAATACTGTTTGTGTACCGCTTAAAAAATATGTTTCTACATTGCCCTTCCGGGAAAGAAAGCATATTATGGATTCTTCAGAATAATGGAAAAATAACGATTTGAAAAACATGTTTTTTTCAATAAAATAAATACCGCTTACATTTTGCTCTTTATAAGAAGATGTTAACCCATAACATGCCATCCTAAAAAATCACGTTCCCTGCCATGATGGCATCTCAGTTTCACTGTTTATTGACAGTATTTAAACCTAAGTTAGAAGCTAAAAAATAATTTTAAAAATGTATACATGCTAAAATACCTAAAATGATAAATACTTATTGACAATATTAAGAGAAATATTGAATGATTCAAGGGCTCAACTATTTACGATTGCATCATGGGCATGGAGATGTTAAATATAAAAACCCTACAATTATTATTTAAAACAAGACCGATTTCACACAACTAATTACAAAAAAATGAAATTTAAATCAGCTAAAAATAGTGAGTAGCTGAGCAAAGTCATATTAATAATCAAATAAAAAAATATATAATATTTCAAATACACAACACTTTTAATGTCAGGTCTTTATTATAAATAAATATTTTGGATGAATTATCAAAACAAAATTAAGTGTTTTTTTATTCCTTCAACTTTATTAATCGAATTGATATATTTGTAGTGAAAAAATCTTTTATGCAATATAGACGACGCCTATTCTAGCACTTCTTTACGACAACTGGTTTTAATTTAGTCACTGTATCTGACGTTTTGAGATTATGAGAATATTAGGTTTGGTAAAGGATAGAGGCTGTTATTATCCAGTCGCTCTCTTAGCGCTGCGTTTTAAGAATCTGATATAAGGTGATGAGAAAGAATTTTAACATTTTTTTTTTAATTAAAAAAAATATTTGGCATCACAGCTCATACCAATGCGTACCATATTTTGAAAATGAAAGGTAATACGAGATAAACTCCATGAGATTTTTTTGTAAGTCACTCGAGATTAACTCAAAGAGAATTGGCATCACAAACACTCACGTTTTAGGTCTCAAATTGAATTTGAAAAAATCTTACATGACATTAACAGAAATCGAACCCATACTCGCCTGGTCGGTAAAGAAAGCTCAAACGAACTAGATCACAGCAGGCGACTAGTGACATGTAAACTCATTAATATATTGAAACATAAATGCCTTAACATATTAATTTAAAGATTCAAGCTCGTGAGCCCATAATGTAATAAAAATAATGAACGCCGGTGAATGTTTGTTTTACTATTACCCTTAAAATGTGCCGTTATTATTTATTCATCTACGCTATAAACTATTTGAAATCCAAATTTAGAGCTGCACTTAACATTAAGCTGGCAGCCGCACATGAGATTAAGCCACCACAATAGATATGTATGTCTACGAGTAACAACGTAAGTAACAAAACATAAGCCCTTTAAGGTCTACAAGATAAGGGTCTACGGCGTCTACGCCAAGGAAAATTTAATATGTCTACGCTGGCTGCTTATTGTGATAGTGATATACTGCGTTTAGCACTGTAAACTCAATATAGAGAGAATTATTATGCACTCACTTACGTATAGTGAGCATTATTAAGTCTAGCTTCCATCGTATTGGTTAAATATGTTTAAATCCACCTAAAACCCACATAATGAAGTTATCAAAGCCAATCTTAATCTTATGGTAAGAACTCCATGTGAAAAATAACCTTTAAAAACGATAAATATGATTATAAGTATTTGTAATAGTTTTGTTAACCGCATAAATAAATTGTGCGAGCGAGCCATAAGGAATATAGTAAAAATAGAAAAGCCTTTACGTCTATAATAATTCGAATAAAAGTTGATAGCTATTTCGGAGTATTTGAATGTAGTTCTTAATTAAAGGTGTATTTAGTTTTTCATCCTTTCTAGAATCGTCGATTCGTATCGGAGAAAGTTTTGTAATATGTTAATTGTTGTTGTATTACTTTTATTATTCATCAAATTGACGCCTAGATATCAAAGGAACGGATTAACAGACTGTAAACTTTCGTATTGTGGCTGAATTAAATTCCTGGACCGACTTCATTACGAATAAGAAGATTTTAAGTCTTAACTAGATTAAAATGTACAATAAATCTTATAATTTACATCAAATATAGAATAGCTGCTTACTACGGCCACATTTGTAATAAAAAATATATTATCTTGATTTTAAACTATGTCTAAAAATTCAACTCGTAGATCAGTAATGTGCAACCCTTGACAGGAGAAAATATTAAGTTTCTAGATGACTAATATTCAGAAGAGATAAGAATGATAGATAAAAATATTTTAAATAAAAGCAAAGACGTCAGATATTTTTATTTTTAAAAATATTCACAATCCTTTTTACATGGCCTGAAATTTAAATTAAAGCAATCAAAATTTGATATTTATTTTACCGGGACGTAGACCCACATTGTTGCAAGAGTAAAACCCCTTATGCATATACTTCAGAAATCGACTATTGAGAAGTTTGTTTAACTTATTTCGATGTCATCTGCCTTATCTTAGAGTTAATCGAATAATATAATTTACACTGCAGTACGGGTGAAGTTTTTTGTTATTGTTAATTCTTCACAAAAAGTTCGTGAAAAAGTTGCTCTTGGTGTAAATTCTTTTTAAAGCAGAGTAAGTAAGGGCTGAAGTTTCCAGTATGTTGGCATTAATAACATTTAAAAAAAGGAGATCTATTATAATCCAAAAAAATGCGAAACAATTAACAAAAAAAAAATGATAAATGTGCTCTACTGTTCAAAAAGTTGTGCATTACTATATCAAAGAAATATTTTCAAATATTATGCACAACTTTTTATAAATACATATACTCTTGTTGACTCTAAAAACAGTGTTGCTATCGCAAAATGCACAAGCTACGCTTAATTTACATAATTTGTGATAGTAATTTTCCTGCTTGTTTATTATTCATAATTATTTTAGCACGTGTTATTGCTTTTGGTGTAAACAATCTGTGTAGATTTTGCAGTGTGTGATTTTAAAGGCATGTGCAAGAACATGATCACAAAGTAACATTCCTTTTAATGTGTGAGTAAAGCAAATCTGATAACATACGCTATTTTTGCTTGATGCCATAAAAGTATATTTTATCGCGGTTCTGCCGCTTAATTTAACGCAAAAACCACAGAAAACATAAATTATTTTATCATCTGACATTACGCAGATCGAGATATTCACTTTTATATGTGATATTATTTATTTTTTATTACAACCAAGACTATATAAACACATTTGATAATAATACTAAATGGTGACAGTTGTATAACATTATTTAATATAAAATAGTTTCATTATTTGACCAAACCCCACCTCTAGTTTTAAACAATGACAATTCAAAAATGGCATTCTAGTAATATTGAATTTAATTGTTAATACCGTCTCCACTAAACGTTATTCTTTTTTCAAATTAGTATTTTTTATTGCTTGACATTGCCATGGTTTTCGGACATTGCCTTCTGTATAAATAAATATTCTTATTATCAGTTACCTATTCAAAAATGCACATAATGACTTATGAAATAACTAAAAATATTCAGATTTTATACCTTTCTGCTTTATAAACTCAAAATGTCATAATTTAACGTGTATTAGACTAGAACTAGGGGTGCGATAATATCGACTGCGGAAAGGAAAAAGGACGTAACCCACAAATAACAAATTTTACAGGAGGCACAAAAAACTTGTTTTGATGATTTTCGGACATATGCAAATTATGAAATAAACACAACCTTGGAGTTCGCAGAGACTTATAAACTGGTGTTTAATTGAGATACTCCAATATTAATTTAAGAAATTGTCTAGAAAAACTTTTTTTTCAGTTTTTATTCTTGGTTTCAATTTTTACAGGTCCATCTTTTTTCAAACTTAAAAGCTAAATTTAGATACTAATTCGGCATTTGCAGCTTACATTCTTTTAATAAACCGTGTATCAAGTTGGATACATTGTGATTATCGAAAAAAATCTGTTTTGAAAAAACTGTGGGTTACATCATTTTTCCTTTCCACAGAGATAGTGGAAATACCATAACTACCAAATATGAATAACTACCATAGTTGATAGACAGTGATGTAAGTAAATTAACTTTTTAATAAACTTTCTCCTACCAAAATTTATATTGACCCCTAATTAATCACCTATCTTTTGGTACTCTGGTAAAGAAGCAGATAAAATAATGCTTTAAAAAAAAGAAAATCATAAAAGAAAACTAATTTATTTAGTCAATGTTTTTTCAAATAAATCATTTACTATTACTATATTAATTACTTTAAGATTTTTGAAAGCTTTTTACTCGCGGCTCAAATCATTCGGATTTGAATGTATATTTACAAAATAGACTGCATTATAATATAATATGTATATTATAAGTGGAATAATTGGGTATGAATGTTTGATTTATTGAACGAATTTTATTTTCTGCTAAACAATCTTTTCACGTTTTAAATTTATTCACACTGCCACCAAAAATATATGTTTTTATTAGACATCTTCCATACGAATTTGTATTCATAGCTTTCGCAATATGTTTAATAAAAAGTATTTTAAACTTTGCCAACGCTGTACTTAGTAATTAAGAATACACCCAATCCGAAGATCGTTCAGTCGCAGCGTCTAGTGGTGGGTACAACGTTAAGTACCGGATTAAGTAACCTTTTTCTTAATATTATAGATAAAAAATGATGCATTATAGTATACAGCGAAATATAAATAACATTAAAAAGCAGTTGAAGTAATGAATTGTATCGAGATTTCAAAAGATTAATGATGTTTGCATATTTATTTGAAAATTAATGTTATCAACATTTTTTTATTTTTAGAAAACGAAAAGACTAAAACAAATAAACCACGCCAAAAAAAATGACAGTGTAAATCTATTTGAGATAAAAACTTCAAAACAACAACGAAGAAACATCAAAATGTTTTGATTAATTTGAGTTGTTACTTTCAACTACTATTGTGGAGAGTGGTGGGCAGAGTTTGCAATTATTTGTTCAGTGGATAGCGTTATTGGTCTTAGTTCCCCAAGCTAATCTATTCTTATAATTGCCATCTCCAATACGACGATAACACGCTAATCGTTCTGTTTGGCAAACAGCTATTTCAAAGGATCATATTATTTTAAAGATCAAGTGAAGTTTATTTCAACTTAAAAATTGTTGGTACTTTATTGGTATAAGTTCAAGATTGGTTTGTATTGTGTACTAATAACTACATTACATTAGAAAATTATTTCAATTTTGAAAACAAGAATAATTAAGTCAAAGAATAATACAATTAGTATCGAAATTTTAGTATACAAGTCGTAGTAATTGTGTAATGTTAAACTTTGCTTTAAAATACAGCCATTTTTTGTGAATATGCTATAAAGAATCATCCAAAACTATTGTTCTTAAAATAATAATAAAAAGCGGTTACATTTTAAAGCTATCGTTGGAAGCTAATATTTTTATTTAACTAACTAAATATGTTACTATTTTTATAAAAAATAAACTACATTATATGACAATACTGATAATGAAAATGTGCAACATAACTTTACAGTAGATATTGATAAGTAATATATAGTATACAAATAAGATTGGAATTTACTCCAACTATAAGAGTCAGGTTTATCAGCTAGACAGAGGTTGCAACTGGGGTCTCATATGACTAACAAATTATAAATAAGTTGAGTTAAGCAAAAAGGAATCATCTGACGCGTTTATGTATTTTGAGTCAAACATGGGTAAAATTAATCTCAAATTCGGCCTAGTTCTTGCATTACTTTCTTTTTGATTAACGGGTAAATTCTCTAAAAGGCATATTTTTGTTATGAAAAAAGGAACCGAGTACAAAGCATCTGCTATGCCTAATTAGCAATTGATGTTAGGGTGAATATCATTTTAAGATAACCGAACGCATTTACATCATTTATAAAAACATGTCCAAACTTTGAAGCTCGATATCTCCATTTTTCAAATTTGCAGTTGGTTCTATTATGTTTAATTCAAACTTAATTTACTAATAATATAAAACACATCATCATCAACAAATACAATAATATCACAAAGAGTACAGATTAGTTAAAGACGTCGTTTCTTTAACTCTCGCGGCTCGGAGACTAGAAAAATATTTCTCTGCCGATGGGAGTCGTTTACGGATCCCAGTGGTTTCCTCATTATTGGCCTTATTCTTATGAATTTCAAAAAATAAAATAGTCTAAGGGCTTTAAAATATCTCTCTGTATCATTCCTCATACATTTTTTTTATAAAAATCCGTGTTTTTTTAATAAATAATCATATTTTAAGTTGCGTGTAAAAAAATACGTCATTCCAGTACAAATATTAATTTGCAACTGACGCGTTCAGCGGCGTTCAGCCCAGTTATCTTACGAACGATCGCTGATAAGCGGGTGCTTATCTCGTTATCGCATTATCGCGTATTTATATAATCTACAAAAGGTCCAAAAAACTATGATATAAGAATACCTTAATTATAAACATTGTATCACCCATATCAAAACAGATATTTAAGAAAATGTGGGTATTGGGGTCGCATTTATTGAGCTTAGAACCGGAAAAGTTTAAAAAAATAGGTTATGCATAAAAATGCTGAACTGGAAAATAGCTGGATAAAAAAGTTCTGAAAATTTCAGGTGTAGACCAATGAAAATAAACCAGTTACAAAAGTGTTATCTATATTCAATATCTTCTATGAGGTAGATTTAAATTTTATAAATATGATTTTTTGAGTAAAGCGAAATGGTTAAAATTATTCTTACTTAATCGATATCAGTGTCAAAAACATAGACAATCTATGTTTTTTTCTTTTATTAATTCAGTAGGTACTGGAATAAAACATAGACGTGTTGTCAAGAGTCCGCCTTAAAAAAACATCGACTATAAGTTACTTTTGAGCGAAGTTATTTTTTTTAACCATATCTGCTCCGACTGTAGAGCATAACGACTTTCCTTATGGCGTTTATCTCAACAGAAGTTTTTTCTACTGCTTGTTTCTCAGTCTTTCAACTTACCTTTATCGAAGAGAGTAGAGAAATAAAGATAGGGCTTAGATAGGACTAGTGATTAATTAATCACTCTTGCTAGGGATTGGATATGTGGGAGGGAATTTAAGACATCACATATGCCTTCAAACAGAAATCCATTCAAATCCGTGTGCAACGTGACTGACGTAGTTAGTATATGAATTACAATCCTCTTTCCTTCGTATCCTTAAACTGTTTTCAAATACATATAAACAATAAAATACTTTGTAAAAAAATGTATTTTACCCGTCTACACACTACACGTGTAAAACAGCACGAATAAGCAATGGCATAATCTAAGGTTTCAATTATAAAGTATAGTTATCAATAAAAAAAACCATATCGAACTAAAGCGCGTCAAAAATTACATGGTGAGTGATTTTTGAAAAATTTTCAATGCTTAAGGTTGACAGCATTAAAAAATTAATTAAAAGATTATGAAGTCGGCCACTAGATGGAAATAGTTTCAGATCTTACGCTCGACACAGGCGTATGAAAATTTTTAGACGGTCGTGTCTTCGTGTAAATATTGTTATTAACAGCTCCACAGAACATCATCTCTGTCCAAACGATCTATATATAGATCATTTTGGATGACTTAAGCATGAAATTAAGACATGCTTCATTCAATATGCTGACTTAGAAATATTTAGATCTCTCAGGCAAATTATAGCACGTAAGTGGTCAAATTTACTCTCGGTGGATTCGGTAACTGTTAGTGAAGTACAATATAACACTTATAGTGGGTTCACTGTCAATACTTGGTGGTAAGATATTATATTAAAAAAATAAAATTAAAAAATATTAATCAAGTATCATAACATGCATGATACATGTAGCAATGTATTTCCGTAAGAGAACTTTGCTAGCCAGCGACATTTAAAATGATTATTCTTATTATTATTGTAGTAATAAGTCTATTGGTCAGTAATTCTTATTTAAAAAAAAAGGTATTCAAAGGATTAAAAGCAAAGCACCACTTCCGTCACATAAAATGGTTGTTGTGGGATGATGAACTGATTTCAATAAAGACGTTAAATGTAATAATTTTAGAATCGAATTGATCAATCAAGTTTTATAAACTTTATTATTTCAAACATTTCGTTGAATTTTTCGAAACATTTCTCGATTTTATTTCTTTAAGTTGTAAAATATGAATTTATGATGCAAATTTAACAAATCTATCCAAAATATTATAGAGCAGAATTTTCTATTTAATGTTACTCAATACGCGCAAATATTTTCGCCATAACTTACTATAGCCGTCTTGCAATCTTAAAAAATAATAAAGTGGCAAGTATTCTTATCACTTTTAAAAATAAAATGATAAGAAATCGTTAAAATTTGACTGGAAAAGAGATGGAAATGTGATTTAAACGTATGATATGATTAGGGACTGATATACTGAATCAATTTATCAATACCAGTATTTAGGTATTTCTTATTAAATACCTGCACTAAAAAATGTTTCAGTACAGCAAAAAGTACAACCAATTGGATATCAATACCAGCCGAGTAAATAAAAATCGGTATTTCGATATTTCATATAAAATACCGTTATTAAAAAATATTTCATAATCATAAACTCGTGATTTTATTGGAAAACGGTTTAACAATAAACCATTTATAATAGCCATCTATTTTAGAACCTGATACAACTCTAAGTGGATTTAAAAAATGACAATTTGCAGCAAACTTTTATCAAAATATGCATTACATTCAAAATTTGATTATGGTTATTTTTTAATATCAAAATACCGATATGTCAGTATTTAAAAAGCATCACAATCCCGGTTTCGGTAATACCGATATTGCGATCCCTAGGCATGACGTATGCCCGAGAATTAATGTAGTAAAATAAGCATTCAAAATATAGTGAAATACATTTTTATAGTTAAGAGAGATGGTTTAAAAAAGAGAGATACATCTACCATATAAAATATAATTCATTAAAATATGACAAATGCCTCTTATTTGAAAGTCATTCAATATAAACAAAAACAGAATGACAATGCATATTCCGTAACACACTGTTATTAACTATCAATATTTGTGGATGAATTACGGACTGTTGTTTTATGTGTTCCATTGTAACGCAAATCATTTCACATTAAAAACATTACCGCCATCTATAAAAATGGCACTTAAAAAAACCATTGGCGGGAAATCCTATCGGTAATCGCTTATTATATTATAAATTATGTAAAAACTAATTATCTGTCATGCAAGTAATTATCTACCTGTCAGAATTTTTCAATTAGAAATGATTTTATGATGAAAAATATTTTTTAATTTTGGGATAACATTATGTTACCGAGAATCGTGTAAAATAAGATAAAAATGAAGTACATTACAATAAGTAAATTACATGAAATATTGTATATAACATATAAATATTTTAATTAATAAAAAACAGTAAAACTCTTTTTTATCCCACACTTTTTATTCGAGATCAAGAACAGTTTCACTCATCACAAGCATTGTCACTTGGCAATGCTATAAAAATAAAGATTCAAATTTTAAGAAACCTGAAAAACAATACACAACGCTTGTAGTTGAGTATTTCCTTCTCTTCATGCGATACAGTGATCAGCTGAACTGCCCTTGTAACTGGTGTCCCATATAACCTACAGGAATAACAAGACTTAAGAAGAAACATATTCTAACAATGGTTTCGGCCACACAGATAAATATCAGATGTATGTCAGCTATAGTCTTAATTGCCGCACTATTAACTTGGCCCCGTAAAAGAAGAGCAAAATGCTTTAAAGTAGGAAATGATTATGAAGTTTCAAAAAGGTGAAACGAAAGCAACCATTTTTTTTATTTGGTTACAGATTCTCTCTAATTATATCCAATATTTCATAAGAGGTTATCTTATTTACACATATCCACATTTTGTTGATCCACAGCTATTCTTCTAAAAAATATTTAATGTTAACAACGATACCAAATGCGTTTCGTTAACAATAATAACACACATTAGTTGCTGTGTGAATTAGTGTAAGATTAATACACGTAAGATCACAAGGAACTGTTTGTGACCGTTTTCAAACATTTCAGTGAGATTACAGTATTATAGTACTCTTTATTTATTTTCACATCCATACTGTTCATAAATTCGTATGACATAAATGCTACCGAAAATGTAGTATTTTTTCCATTAAAAAAAATAGCTACGTACTGTTTTCTACTTAAAACCAAGAACTTACGATCACTAGGCCGTTAGATTACCACATAATATATTGCCACAATTACCTTCGAATTACCTGTCTCAATTCAGAATTAACCATTACCTTGTTGTATTATGTACGTTAATGTTATTAGTAAGAGAAAGTTTGTTCAGTAAAACTGACAGGCCATCTTTCTTTTATGCAACGATTTGGAATAGCATTCAATTCTCACTTGTTTTTTTATCGCTGTCAGCTGTTTTTCATGACAAAAATTGTTTATTAAATTTAAAGAGTTACCATATCTCAAAAATACCATTCAAACAAAGACACTGTTTTTTGGGCTTATCTGCAAAATAGTGCGTAAAACGTTCAAAAGTTTATCGAATGTCTATGGCCAAGGCATTGAATTATTAAAATGTTTTGTGTGTCTTTTTATTTTCAAATACACATTGTGGCTGTCTGTTTTTTTTCTTTGTCATATCGTTTTTGAGATAAACATTATCACGTCTCGCTAGTCTATAATTCTTCAAATTAAATATTAAACATTAAAAAATAACAAAAGTTACCGACTATTTATGGAATAATACCTATTTCTTTTTTCTATTATAGAAGTAAATACATTCAGCGAATTACATTAAAATGTATATACATATATAGGCAATAATGTCTGCTCCTAATGTTTTAAAATGTCCATTCGTAGATTTAAAGTCTTGGCTGAGTAGGAAAAAAGCCCTAAACTAAAGGGTCTAATGCTTGAAAGTCGATGACAGCGACCAAATTTTAGCATCAAAATATTTCCTGGCCTGTAGCCAAACGGTGATATTTAAGCTTGTGGTCAACCTTTAAATCGTGGTCTTAACATGTTTTCAATTGTAATATTTGCATAACAAAAGACTGTTTATTATGATCAAAAAACACAGGAGATTATAAACACGCCGCATGTCATTCATAAATAACCTAAAAATCATTTTCGTTCTTTCTTAACTATCTAAAACGAGGTGTTATTGAAAAAATCAATTACGACTTCACCTTTCATTGTGTAAAAAAAAATGAAAACCTTTGTATAACTTATGAAACAATAAAAAATAACTATTCGAATCCAATATTGATTTACCAGCAAGCGTTATATAGGATCAACATATTATTTGATTATACTAAAATCTTTGCTGTCTGATATATATTTGGTACAGGTCTTATCGTGGTATTATACTATTTACATTATATCTAAAATATAACAGATAGTAGTGCAGTATCTGACCATGTGTCAGATATCTGCGTACGCCATTTAGATATCACTTTGACGGTGCCCCTATCACACATTGAACTAATTCCGTTTATCAGCTCTGTCACTTTGCGCCATAAAATTTATAAACACAAATTCATATCCCCCCATACAGCATTTTAATACTTGATCCCTCCCCCCATCGTGTCAAAGCGATTGTCTACCAACTAACAAACCGATATCTAAAAATGTAAAAACCCCTTTTCAACCGGATCTGATTCCTTAACTGATTAATTAACTTATTGATAGGGTAATAATCTAATCTAAATTTAATTCTTTTTTGACTTTTGTAATTTGATTGCCTATACATAATTTGTAATGTAGCACTAGTATGTCGCCCGCTGTGGTCTAGTTGGTTAGGGCATGCTCTACCGACCGGTTGGGTATTGGTTCAATTACCGGTAAGGTCAATGTCAAATTAAGACTTTCCAATTTTAGATGTCTAAGACGTGGGTGTTTGTGATGTCAATTTACCTCGAGATGATCTCGAGTGACTTACAATAAATTCTCATCGAGTTCTTCTCGTATGATCTTTCAACTTTGAAATATTCGACGCATT